>JUDQ01000122.1:8104-68262 GCA_000812075.1 Scedosporium aurantiacum
TAGATATAATTGGGAGAATCGATGACGGAAGGAGTCAGTCTGAGTACTCAATCCACATCTACATCGTGAAAGATACAATACAAGTTATGAAGCAAACTTCACACATTTTATTTGGATATCCATTTTCACTTACACTACACTACAGTGATGAATTCTCCTTTTACAAGATAATAATATGTGTATTTATATATACATTGAGGATTTTAAGCAAAATCAATTATGCCATAAGGGTTATGGCTGGCCAGGCCAGTTGCGTCTTCATCTGCTGTCGAAGAGAACACTGGACGCTACGCTCCTTACACAATGAAATTTTACGCGCGAGCCTTGATCAAGTCGGCAGCCTGTAAAAAGAAGACGTTGTTAGCCCATTTCCTTCTCGAAACACACAAGCCTCGAAAACACGGCCTGGCCCAAACTCACCTTTTCGGCAATAGCAAACGCTGTCTGCTGCGTATAAGCCCCTGGCAAATCCGGCATGACACTGGCATCAACAACGCTCAACCTCTTCACGCCATAAACCCTCAACGCCTGATCCACCACACCTCCCAACTCCCTCGGCAACATAGCCGACGTCCCCACGGGATGGAACGTCGACGGACTGACGTTCGCCCTCACATAGTCCCTAATCTCCTCATCGCTCTGCACCTCCTCACCGGGCCGACTCTCCACAGCGCCGTACTCGCTCATGCTCGTCTCGGTAAAGTACCTCCTCGTAAACCTGACAAACTCCACCTCGATGTCCACGTCGACGGGGTTACTCATGGCGCGGTAATCGACGACGGGTTCGGAAAAGTACGGGTCGGCCGGGTTGACGTACACGGTGCCGCGCGACGCCGGGTGCAGGAACACGATGGCCCCCTCGGATCCGCCGCCGCGGAGGAACAGGTTGTAGTAGGCCGATCCGTGCGATCGCATCGCCGCCGCCATGGCTTTTTTCTGCGCTTCGTAGCCCGCGACGATCGTGGGCGGGCTGTTGGGCGGGAGGTGGGCCGCTGGGTCCTGGGCTTCGTAGCGGGCGGCGATGTCTTCAAAGGTGGACGGCGCGATGACGGGGAGGGGGAGGAAGCAGGCGGCGTTTCCGGAGGCGATGGTGAGAGGGCCTATCTCTTTGTTAGACATTGCGGGGGGGAAATCTTGAAAGGGAAGGGCGGAAATTAACCTGATCGAGACTCGGAGAACTCGGCCTGGGCCTCTTCCCTGAACGAGGCGTTGGACTGCAACTCGCCAGGTTGAGGAGACACGGGGAAGTCGGTCACTATGGATACCCGTTGTTAACACCGCCAAAGCCGTCTGTCTTCCTTATAATCAACTGTATCCATGTTTCAACAACGTGTCCACCACCACACCACAAACTTACAGTCGAACGAAGCACCGCCTCCAAGGGGATGGTCCTGGAGGTTCCATCCAACGCCCGGCAAATCAACCTTGACCTCGATGCCAGCTGACTCGAGGACCTCCTCAGCACCAATACCGCTACCCTGGAGAATCTGCGGCGTGTGGATTGTACCCGCGGCGAGAATAACCTCCTTCCTGGCACTGACGGACCGCGCATCGGTATCGTTCTTGGCGCCCTTGGCAACGTACCTCACGCCGGAGGCGGCATCGTCCTCGCCGAAGACCACGTTGAGGACCCTGTGGCCCGTAAGGACCTTGTAGTTGTCGCGCGAGATGCCGTCGTAGTGCCCCGTGCGAGAGAATGACCGAGTCATTGTCGAAGGATCGGCCGACGTGGGATACCAATATACACCTGGGGAACCGGCTCCGGAATCCGGGGGGAATTCGACGCCTTCGATCTCTCCAAAAGCTTCCATCTCAACTCCTATACGAGGAGGGTAAAAGCGGTTAGTAGCTAGTCACGAAAGCGTCATGCGGAGGGAGGCGTAAGCGTGTAATAACGGATCATTGATACATACTCAAACCAGGCCAGTTAAAGGTAGGAAACGAGGCGTGAACATTGCCAGCGTCACCCCAGTAGCTCGCATCATACTTGATATCCAAAGCCTCAGCAGTATCCTCGTTCGGCGCATGGAAGTGCCAGGCCCTCTTGAAATACGGTAACAGCCCGTCCCAGCTCCAATCGGAATCGTTGCTATCGCCAAAGTAGGCGTTCCAGCGGTTGTAGTCGTCCTTGTGGCCGCGGTGGACCTGGAGGCCGTTGACGCCGGAGCTGCCGCCGAGCATGAGGCCGCCGATGACGGCCGTGGTGCGGTTGTTGAGGCCGGTTTGGGGCGCCGATGTGAAGGAGAAGAGGTGGCTTTGGTTGGCGAAGGCACCTGCGCCGCCGGCGATTGTGTTGACGGAAGAGCTGTTGTCTGTGATTCAGGAGGTCAATGAGCTGGTCCATACAGGCCAGAACCTCAAATTGAACACATGAAATGCGCATGTTTGAATTTCTTCTTCTTCTTCTTCTTCTTTTTTTTTCTTCCACCTTGGATCACTTACCATAGGCTCCCCACTCAATGACGAGGACGGTGTCTATTGCCCATCGCTCTGTTAGTTAACGGGTAGTCCCAACTTATACGTGGATCGGAGGACCCCTTACGCTCTCCGCTCTCAGTCAATCGGTCTGCAACGGTTAACCCAGCAGTTCCGCCACCCACAATAATGTAGTCGTACTCCTCCTCAACCTCGTCCGCCGCCAGGATTTGCGGATCGCCCACTGCACGCGACTTGCACCGGCTCGGACGCGCATAAACGCTTGTGGCTCCTAGCAGGGCGACGAGAACGCCGCTTATGGTAGGATATCGCATTGGAGCCATTGCCGTAGACAAGTTTCTAAACTAAAATCCAAAAAAAACTACCCACGGGGGGATGAAGAGAGAGAGAACTAGGGCTAAGCAGCGGGGAAGAGCTCATCTTTTCGGGGGGAAGGGCTGTTCTCCTTTTCTTTGATATATCCATAGCTCTTTCGGCCAAGAACGGTAAGAAACGAAGAGGCTCCACGCAGTAATAGTATTTGTCGCAATATATTTAGGCGCAAACCCTTGTGGTCAACCATCGTATCACCGTCTCACTATATAGATCTTATATTAAAAAAGGCCCGGGTATATTCTCTGGTTGTAGATGTCCGCCTCCAGTGCTCTCTGTCCCGCGACCCCCCTCCATAGGCTTCCGGCCAAGACCGCCGGGCAAATGAATGGGGTATGGTCATAAACATACCACTTCGCATCCGGGGATTCATCCCTGAATAGTAGCGTACGCGGAACAATACGACCCATCAGCCATTAGGAGCGGGTTTAAGTAACACCCCCCCCCCCGGTTTCTTTTAACATCTCAATTTTCCTCACAGAGCCGAATGCCGGGATTGGATGAGTGAGGAGGGTATTTTCTTCGCCTGTACGAGGTCTGAAAACATGGCGCCATTGCTCCACCTACGGGTTTTTGTTTTTCCTTCTGGAGAAACAACACTGAGCCGCCATACCTTTGGGGAGGGCTAATATTTCCGGGAAGTACGTAGATCTTTGTTTCTCTCCCTGGTGATATCCTACGAGCGTGTAGATTGTTTAGAGGGATCATATTTGTATTGAAGAATGTATATACGTTGCTAATTCTTCCACGTCCATTGAGTGTCAGGACGTCGTAGCTAGTGTCCTATGCTTCAGCCCATCAGCATGACTATTCTGTGCCCGGGCTAAGGAAGGGATCTTATAATAACTGTATACCTTCCACGGGAGCTAAAAGATTACACCCGTTTTATCGACAGAGGGAACGCGCGAGTGTGTTCGGTTTGCGCGAGACCATGTTTCGTCCCACATCTCTAGTCCTCAGAAACAACAGATCGATCCCCAAGGCGCATGTGCTGTTATGCATCGAGTCGCAGGGCTTACTATAATAGGACGGCGGCCCTTCGCATTCCTTCGCAGACCTAGCGTGCACCAGAGCCTCTCTCGATCACCCATCTTGAACGTGCCCAGCCTTCGCAACCCTTAATATTTCCTCCTCCAACCCCGGTACATGAACAACCTCAATCCCAGCGCCTTCCAACTTCCCCCGCCCATCATTCTCCTCCACGAAAACCTTCGGCTCCACAACCCCCGCATACACCGTCTTCACCCACCCCCTCTGCTCCAGTATCCTCTCCACGCACGGCTTGTTCCCGCTCAACCTCACCGAACACGGCTCCACCGTCGTGTACAGCGCGTGCGGCTGCGCCTTCATCGCCTCCGCTAGCCCCTCGCCCTCGTCGACGCCCAGCTTGGAAGCGAGCTTGGAGAAGGCGCATTGCTCGGCGTGGGTGTTGCCTTCGAGCTCTAGGGTGTAGCCCGTTTCTGTGATGGCGTTTGTGGTGAGGTTGAGGAGGACAGCGCCGACGCGGTAGTTGGTGGGTTTGGGCGGGGATTGGTTAGCTAGGGTGAGGGCGTATTCGAGGATAGCCTTGTGGTCTCCTTTTTCGAAAACCGGCGACATTGTTTTGACTTTGTGTTTTCGCGACAGATGACCCAATTGCTTGAGGGAATGGATGAGGTGGGATGTTCCTGAGTGACTGTTTGGCGGGGTACTTCACCATCGACAGTGATCAGGCCCTGCCAGCCCCGGCCAGCCGCCACTATCGATAGCGGCAACCAACCTCCATCAACTCATTAACGCGTCCCACCCAGCACATCGCGTCTCCCATCTCAACCTCTCCTCAAACACCATCATCATCCCTCCTCCACAAAACATCCCCTCAAACAGCCCACACACAATGTCATCACCAACAGAAGACATCGCCGACGCCGAGCCCCCGACCATTGACCCGTATGAGGTCCTTGGTCTCGAGCGCGCCGCAACCCCAGAACAAGTCAAATCCGCCTACCGCAAAGCCGCCCTCAAGAACCATCCAGGTACGACTCCATTCCGATAACTCCAGCAATCTCCAGCTCCCGTTACGACATTTTATTTTATCCCTCAAGGGGGGAAGAAAAAAAAAAAAGAGAAGACTGACGATTAAAACCCTTCCACAGACAAGGTCCCCCCAGAAAAGCGCCAAGAAGCCCACAAAACCTTCCAATCCATAGCCTTCGCCTACGCCATCCTCTCCGACCCCGCCCGCCGCCAGCGCTACGACGCGACCGGCTCCACCTCCGACTCCATCCTCGACTCCGAAGACTTCGACTGGTCCGCCTACTACCGCGACCTCTTCGCCGACGCCATCTCCCCCGACGCCATCGAGCGCTTCGCCAAGACGTACCGCCGCTCCGACGAGGAGCGCGACGATGTGCTCGCCGCTTACGAGGATGCCGAGGGGGACCTCGATGCCGTGTATGCGTCCGTCATGCTGAGTGACGTTTTGGTCGATGATGAGAGGTTTAGGGGTATTATTGACGAGGCTATCGAGAAGGGCGACGTGCCTGCTTTCGATGCTTATCTGAAGGAGGGTAGGAAGAAGAGGTCGGAGAGGGTCAAGGCTGCGAAGGCGGAGGCGAGGGAGGCGGAAGAATATGCCAAGGAGCTTGGGGTGCATGATAAGCTGTTCGGAGGAGGTGCCGTTGGTGCTGATGGGGACGATAAGGCCAAGGGAGGCAAGGGCAAGTCGAAGAAGAAAGGGAGCGGTAAGGGTAATTCAGAGGACGCGCTGGCCGCGCTCATCAGGGGGAACCAGCAGCGGAGGGAGGGCTTCTTTGACCACCTCGAGGCCAAATACGGTGCCCAGAGCAAGCCCGGAAAGGGCAGGAAGAGGAAGGTCGAGGAGGAGCCCTCCGAGGAGGCGTTCCAGGCTGCGGCGGCAAGGTTAAAGAAGGGAAAGGGCGAGTCAACATCGAGAGCCGAGACCAGGAGGAAGTCGAAGCGGTAGTTTTTTTTTTTTTTTTTTTTTTTTTTCTTCTTCTTTTTTACGCTGTTACTTTCTTTTCTTGTATTACCAGGCCGGACGGATATGATACGACAAAACCAAGTTTGTAGAGGTATAATGAAATTCTGTTCTTTTGTTAAAAACCATATCATGCATGCATTAAAACGCCGCCACATGTCACAGATCCCCTTTTCTGGATCTGTCCAGGTCCAAAAACCATTGCGCTCGTGGGCTGCAACAGGCAAACGAACTCTGGGAAAAGTTTGCTTTTAATCCTACATAAAAATGAACCCAGATGAGATATCCCCGAAAAATGCATCCACTTTTCGTCCCTCAAACTTTTGACATCCGCATATCTCCTTTAGATAAGGTGGATTATCCTCCTCCACTATACACCGCACAAATCCCTTTTTAGTGTTGCTAGTGCTCTCTCTCTGACGGTTGGGCAATTACTGCGCGGCTACCGTGCCATTGCCATTCTCCGTACCATTCTCCGCCGCGGGAGCAGCAGCCGTAGTTTGGCTCTGGACTTGATGTTGGTCCTGGAGGTGGAGATGGAAACCTGAAACAAGTCAGTTAGAAAGACCTTTCGTCTCCAGAAAACCTTGGTATTGCGCGAATGAGCTTTAAACCTACCTCGAATGATGGAGTCCGCATCGTCGATTGCAATTGGCCTAATATCAGCCAGAGCCTTGATCTTAGCAGTACTGCGGGACAAGAATAACACATTAGTTGGCCGTTCTTGAGACGGGGCGAATTGGCTCGAGGTGATACATACACAGTCTTAATCTGCTCGTCGGTCATGGTAAGGCCAAGCTGCGCCACCCTAGTCTTGACGGCGTTCCAACCAGTCAAGCGGGAGGCGAAGTGGACATAGCGGGTCATACCGAAGTCAGAAGGATCAAGAATCTCATAGGTGCTAGGGTTGTTAAGAATGGCCTTGGCGTGAATACCGGCCTTGTGCGTGAAGGCACAGAAACCAGTAATAGGGTTGTTGAAGGGGGTGTTGATGGCGACGGCCTCAGCAACCATGTCCTCAATCTACGAAAGTTGTTAAATTTCCATCCGTCATCAGCCGTGGTAAAATAGGGTTATCTACTCACCTCCTTGAGCATGTGAAGCTTGTACTTCTTCTTGGTGTACTCGGGCGCGCTTACCGCCATGCGGGCGAGGAGACCACCAAGGGGCTACATAGGCATTAGCAATCGGAGCTGGGGTTGGTAAAGCGAAGCGAAGCGACGCGCGAGAAACATATTTAGCATACCGTAATACCGTTGCGCTCGCCGATACCGAGGACAGAGACGTCGACGTGGGTAGCACCAGCCTCGAGAGCGCAGTACGCATTTGCAATACAGCAGCCGGTGTCATTGTGGAAGTGGGTCTCAATGTCGCACGCTGAAGAGAGTTGTTAGACATTGGAGGAAGGAAGATAAGTGAGGCACTCGGGATCAACTTACAGACAACTCCACGGAGAGTCCTTACAAGGTCGTATACCTGGCGGGGGGTGGCACAACCGACGGTGTCGGCAATACCAACGCGGTGTACACCGGCCTTATCGACGGCCTTGTAGAGGTAGAGGAGGTCGACGAGGTCGCTACGGAAGGAGTCCTCGGAACTGAATCGGACCTCGAGGCCCTTGGACTTGACGTAGTTAATGACTTCGACGGCAGTCTTGATGATGTATTCCATATCCTTTCCATGGGAGTGCTCTCGGAGGAGGCTCGAAGTACCAATGACGACATCCCTAAGATGTGGGTCAGTTCACGATCTTCTTGAGGTTTACAGAGGGCCTTAGACTCACACTCCGTCAACACCAGTCTCAACAGCAAGTCTGGCATCGTCCATGTGACACCGTACGTCTACAGTCAATGTTAACATTCACGTCCCAATTTATACTATACGGCCATGCGTGAAGGAGGAAAGTGGGGAGAGGGGGAACTAACGGGTCAGAATCTTGGCCTTCAGGCCGAGCTTGCAGATGGCCTCACAGTCCTTGCGGGACTGCTCCGACGCGGCGGGGGATGTCAACTCGATATAGTCAACACCGAACTCATCAAGAGCCTTGGCACTACACTGATTGTTAGTTGTATTGGAATGTGATAGAAGGTCACACCCAAACATACATCTTAATCTTGGTCTCTGTAACATTGTTAGTCCCGAGATCTAGGCTTTTGATATCGAGGATACGAGGGGATGGTGGGAATTTGACGAACCGGTATCAAAGAAGGCGCTAGCGAATTGTTCACCCTCGCGAAGGGTGGACTCGATCAACTTGTAGCTAGACACGTTGGATAGCGCATCGTGGACTGGGGCATATGGGTTGACGACGGGGGTCTGTATCAAGATGCCAGGCGGTCAGCATACTTGGCAGGTAAAGACATTGATGGTCGGCGGGATGAGGGGCAACAAGAAGTTGAAGAGGACGAAGACACGAACAGTAGGCTTAGGATGGCTGGCCTGGCCAGAGAGATCGTTGGTGGTTCCATTCTGGCCGTTGGCAGCACAGTCACCATTAGAAGTGCCATTGGAATGGCCATTGGCATTGCCGGGGATTGGGTCTGCTCCACACATGATGCCGATGGTGATGGTGATGGCGGGGTAGAGTGGAATCGCTGGTGGGTGGTTAATAGAAAGATTGAGTCGCCAGGCTATGAAAGGTGATGCTAAATCTTGGATGGGAAGGAATTGGGTATGTTTTGAAGTTCACAAAGCAGTTTGGGCTTATAAAATTCGCAATTGAGGACTAGAGTTAGAGTTCAAGGGTTCAAGGGAAAGAGCACTCCGTTGAACGGAGGGTATTTAAAGTCGGCGGGTTGAAAAAAAAAAAAATAAAAAGTTGCGGAAGACTCAAGTGTGACTCAATGTACAAGGTACCTGGGAATTCCATACTGTTGATGGACATTTCTCAGCAAAATCCACTATGAGTCAACAGTACGTTCGTAGCGAGTACGTCGTCGGTTCGATGGCTAAGTTTATAACCCTCCATCTCAATTCGCCTGCAAAAACCGTGATACCCCGCCTCCGTCATGCAGTGCTGCATTGGGAGCATGTACCGAGACAGTACGTATACAGTATGCTCTGTGACTGGCTAAGATTTCCCCATGTGGACGGAAAAGGGAAAAAAACTTCCTGGGCCACCCAAGAAATCCAAGAGGGAAGAGGACGGGGGAGGCGACGCTATTTCGTAGCTGCTGTAACAGATGGCGGCTTTGCCGACCTCCCCGACAGAGATCACGTCGCAGTCCATTGAGTCCACACACAGAAATTGATGGACAATCCGACATCCGGGCTATGGAGTTCAGGCGTGAGGATATGATCCTACTTCGCAAGAGTCCCAAACTGTATTGTACAAGTATATTCTCGAAAATATTGGCTTGCATGGTATGGTCAAGCATCAATGATGCCACTTCTACATCTTGGAACCTCGTAAAGGAGGGAAACGTGAGGTTCTGCCACAACACCACATGTGCGACTCGATGCAAGGGGAGAGAAGCGATGAGAGATTTCAATTTCACTCGTGATGGCTTGAATCTACAGGTACGGACAGCCACTCACTATGGCATGCCACCCTCTTCCTGCATGCAAGATCTTCCTGTCTACGCAAGCGCTGAAAAGTCTCGCGCTGAAAAGTCTCTAGGACATGAGATCAATTGATTGAGGTGACCGTGGAGAGTTAATACCTCGGATATGAGGACTCTTTCACTGTGTACTTCGTACCAGGACAAAACCCCTCTATGGATGCATTCCATTTACCGAGCCTTTCATCTTGGAAGATTTGCCCTTCGAGTCTCGTTATGGTACTTCGCAGACTAGAGCCGTTCTGGCATCTGATCCTGACGGCTTGCCCCACACGCAACAGGGCCCGGTGTAATAGCGCCGTACGGGGGGCGATAACTTGAATCTACTTCGTAGTATTGTGGACTTAGGCGAAAAACTGTACACTACGAGGTAGCGAACAAAGTACATTGAACTGTGGACTTACGCGGGTGGTTACAGTGGGGTTCAATTGGGTTTGGTTCCTGTGTCGGATCCGGTTATTGCTTACAGTGTGGCTTTCTGCGCACTGCGCATGGTACGGGCCAAGATTGTGTTGCTGGATGGACAAAGTAAACAACATTGATACCTGCCTAAAACTTAGATTACTTCATCGAGCGCACGATGATCATCATGATTGAATAACCTTGGGAGGTTTCGACGGCCCTCTCACTCCAATAACAATCATCGATGACAGGCGCTATGCCGACCAGGACTACCCCCTTATTCTATTATTTTTAGCCCTCACGAACCGTACTGCTTCTCACTCACTCCGACGCGAACCATCTCGTCCAACCCTATATCAAGGCACACGCGTTGTCCACTTCACCTTCCCCTCCCTAGGCCATGTCCCATCATGGCGGGCGAAAGGCAAGGCATGCCTATCTATCCTCAATATTGCTTCAAAGCTGCGCCAACCCATGATGTTTGGTGCTTCTTCAAGGCCGCTGATATCCCGCAGCTACGAAAATACGTCGACTTGCCAGGTATGTGCCTACCCGAGCTCGCCAGGAGTTTACACCTATCATCTCCATGGACTCTTATTTGTTAACAGTCCTCCGTCTTTCCTCTTTCAGACTTACACTTCTACAAAAATCTCCCCATAAAGTTCATACGAATAGTCGGCCTTATTGTCGCCATTGATGACTATGCGGGTCGGCGCGTTTACACTATCGACGACAGCAGCGGCGTGAACATTGAATGTATCCTTAACCTCCAGGACGGGCCCCCTGATCCCAGCAAATTCGTTGCTCCTCAACCTCCTATCCCCCCGGAGTACACTGGATTTCAAGTGGGCTGTGTTGCCGATGTGAAGGGAACTATTACGTATCATCACCGCGCGAGAGGAATCAAAATCGCTCGAATGAAGCAAGTGCCGACTACAGAACAAGAGGTTTCGCTCTGGGAAAGGAGGCATCAATTTCGGACAGACATTCTTGATCAGCCGTGGGTCATGTCGCAGCAGGATGTTTTACGTTGTCGCAAAGAGGCTGAGCGCGCCGATACCAAGCTCGCTGCTAGCAAGCGGATGGTCATTCGGAGCCGACGCGTGAAGCATGAACCGGAAAACGATCCTTACAAGATAAAGAGGGAGGCTGCGCGGATGGCTGCCAAGCGAATATGTAAATCGGAGAATCGAGCAACTCTATCCACGCGTGAGGAAGCGAGCATGAGGGAGGTGATTCGGGGACAACGTACGACTACGACAATAGGAGTACTGGATAGAGACCCGAACTTGGCTAGAGAGGATCCATACAGTATCACGGCCAAGAGGCATACAGAGCGCGCAGGCCGGTCCAGAGTTAACATGACGCAAGACATGGCTGCCTCAAAAGAGAAAAATGAAGCTCATGACAGAACCCCCTACAGGGCGCGCGAGCTGTCAATTCAACCAACAAATCCGCACAGGGAAGAAACCACCAAAAACGGCAGTATTGAGGAGCAGCGATCCGAATCTGCCATTTTGAAGGAAGAGCGCTCGGTTTCCAGGCCGGAGCTGGACGATCCTTACGCGATTAAACCAAGTCATCGACGGATGGCAATTCGCAGGAGCCAGACGCGTGGGGCGACTGTCCTTGCGGAGCCCTTAAGGACTATAAAGCCAGCCCAGCGGTGTTCTGTCGTGAATAAACTCGACGGAGCCGCCGAGCCAGCTTCGATGGCCCTTGATCCCTTTTCAATCAAGAAAAGTTTCTCTCCCGACGTACAGGAAAACGCCCACGACGCCGATGATCCGTTCAGGATTGGTAGGAAGGGTGCACGTCGTGCGAGGTGACTTGGACCAATGGCGGTTTTTGTAATGGATAATGCCTTGGTTGTAAGATTATCTTGGCGCATTGTCGTTCTTGGAGGCATTTTGGGACCGACTATAGATTTGTACTAAATTGGGACGTGACTGCATCGGAGCATGGTCGGGACTCGTCGGTCGGCGTCTGTGGAGACGGAATAGGGCATGATACCCCGGAGTTTATGGATTCTAAACTACTTTATTTCGCGTGGGCTGTCTTGATATCTCTCAATGGTTGCGGGACATACCCCTGGTGGATGCGCTATAAACAGAGACACTTTGACACGAGCTGAGCTTGACAGATCAACGATGCTCCTGCCTCGTAGTACCATTTTCATTGCCCATCTGTCGAGCATGTTTCACCACCTTGAGGCTAGGGAAACGCCCGGTTCCACCGCTCCTGACCATTGCCACCCGAGGACCGAACTTACGGATCCACCAAGGTCGCCTCCTCCGTCGAGAAGAACCCTTGCATCGGGATATCGCGGCAATAGGTTATAATCACTCGATTCCGGTTGGCCCCATAAAAAGAAAGGAGGAAGGAAGAGGAAGAGGGGGGAATCAACGCGTGATCCGGAACTTGGAGACCCGTAAGCCCGACTTCAGGTTGAGATTCTTAGTCTGTTCCTACATAAAACCCACACTAGTTTGCCAAGCTGTTACCGCCATCAATGTGAAAGGCTAGCACTACTGTATGGTCATGGTCACAGCAAAACTATTGACTAGGCAGGTTAAGAAGAGATCGAACTTAGTGCTCACTTTTTGCGATTTCCATCACTTCCTCTTGTGGCATTTGACATCTGCTGCCATCTGATTGGCCATCTACTTACTCCCTGAGATGAGCCCCCAATCCTTCATCATGCCATTGGATCTCATTTTCCCAGCGATCAACATTTGAAGACATTTTGCAGAGGAGGCACAGCATATCAAGGCATACTGCAAATCATTTGGCCCTGGCGACATTCAAGCTGCCCTGGTTTTGGAGGCGTCATGACAATTGTATTGGATCATTGGTGGGGCGAGGCTTCCCAATGTGTCAAATGCTGGAGCTCTTTGTCATATGCTTCGAAGATTGGAGGAGAGGGAAGCAGCAACCTTTGAAAGCTTGGCTCTCCACTTTCCAACGTCAAATGTATCGTCGTCGTCATCGTCGAAAATGTTGTAAAAAAGCCTCTTTTGCCCTCGATATCTAAATCATCCTAGTCCCTTGGGTGTTTCTCTATGTTGTCGTCAAGGGTCCTCGAATCACACTAGTGCAGCCATACGCATCACCGTTAATTGATATTCCTACTTTTTATAACTCCCTGCCTTCGCCTGCGGTAGCCACGTCTCTCTTCAGCTGCGCGCCGCCTGTGCCTGACTTGCTACGAAATACATCGCAAGGCATCTTTTTCCCGCCGGTGCAGGGTCCAGTCGTTCCTGAGGTAAGAAGGCCACATTTCATTTGTTTTTTTGTCAGACATGTTCCCCCTTTACTAGATGCCGGATGGACATGTCTCTTGCGCAAGTTGCGCTGCAACGTACCAGACACAGAATGAAACCGCCGAATGTGACACTAGCAGTCATGAGAGCACGCGGCCGTGTTTCGCTACCATGCTTTTTCCCAAGGAGATCCCTTCACTTGTCCAAACTTTGGATGAATTCATGGTATCATTCGGCGGAATACATACCCAGACCACGATGGCCTGGCGTCAAAAGATTGGCGATGGTGCGCAAACCGGCGTTCGAACTAAGAGAAGGCGTTGACATGTGCCAATGACCGGCGTCGCATTATTATCAATTTAACAGTTGATTTTTCTATAATGCTTTCAATTTGATTTTTTTGCTCTCCTTCCACTTTTGGGGGGTGAGCCGCCGCGTGAAACTCTAGGTAGAGAAGATGGCAGATGAGTATATAAGTGATATCCTTCAGACGTGCTCATCTGGCGTTTCTTGGATGTGTCTGATGCGGATGGCTTTTCCCCCTCTTCTTCTTCTTCTTCTTCTTCTTCTTCAGCGAAGTCACCATGGCCCCTCTTCATTTCTCGTTGCGGTTACTCTTACTGACTTTGGGACAAGTTCTCATCTGTCAGGGAGCTCCCGAACCCGGATTCCAACACGGCCATCCTGGTGCTCGTGGTTCACCTGGGCACTTTCAGCAGCGTCACCGGTCACGCAATCACTTCGGTCTAAGACCAGGAGTTCATCGCCCGTGGGAAGATATTCCGTGCACAACGGATATCTCAGAACCAGAGTCAACACCAGAAATCAAAGTCGCGGGCCTAGAATCCGAGACATCCATAGCTCCGTCTCCCACTGGCACAGTGGCAGTCACCGCCGGCCATCCTACCATCACTCCCAGCTACCCTAGTTCCTTTGTCACATCATCTCGCAGCCCTTCCACCTCGGAAAGCATAGACTTCTCACCGGATGTGACTGTGAGCGTCTCGACAAGCACTGCATCAAACTGCACCATTCAAATTCTCCCCAACCTGACGGACGTAGAGCCGCATACTACTGGTCTTCCAGTCGAAGAAGCTGGAGATTCGGAGACCAAATCGCCTACTGAGAGCGCCATCGAGCCCGCAACATCTCTCATCGAACCAGCGGAGAGTCCCACTCCGGTATCAACGATGCCGGCCATAGAGACCATGATTCCTGCCGACATCTTCGCAGAGCCCATCTCTTGGGACCCGCCGCCAAGTAACATGCCGCAGAGGGATGACCATCCTGTCCCTCGACTTGGAATTGGCGCCGGTCCACCTATTCAGACCAACAAGTTCTATTCCAACTTCTTCCTGGGCGACCAGAAGTCCCCGACTTACACCTTCCCGTACTCGGTGGCGTGGGTGGGCGGCAATGGCCCTACTGGCAGCTATGGTCTCGCGATATCCCACACGGATGCTGACCAGCGCGTTTTTGGTAACCCAAAGGAGCCAACCGGAGCCGCATCTTACTTTTACAATCCGGTTGGCATCCAGTCCCTAATTTTGAGCGCCAAAGAGTTGGGTCAGGATACCGCTCTCACCATTGATGGCTTAACTGCTTTTTCGGCAACTGTGCGTATTCGCCCTGAGCCCGAAGGTGCACCCGCCATATCTTTCCCGTTGGTCCAAGGGATGGGCTTCGTCACCGGAGAGTACAGCGGAGCGATTCCTCTTATCCAGTCTGGCGTATTCTTTAGGACCGTTAGCAAGGCCACCGATGATCCTAAAGATGGCGTTGTCAAGTACAAGTTTGTGCTTGAGGATGGCAAAGCCTGGTGGCTATATGCGACCAAGACGTCGGGTGAGGACCTTGATCTCAGGGTTGTTAACAACGGCAATGCTGAGGCGACGGCGCCTTTCTATGGCATTATCCAGATCGCTAAGGACAACGCTGGAGCTGAGGAGGTTCTTGACGAGGCATCTGGTGTATATGCCGAGACGGCCCTACTGTCTGGATCGGTCGATGATACCACGGGTAGCTATACTTTCCACTTTACTTCCCGTGGCCGTTCCGACAGCCCGCTCCTGATGTTCGCTCTGCCTCACCATGTCCAGTCGTTCGACTACGAGACGAAGGAGAAAATTGTAGACCTGAAGATGCAGACGACAACCAAGGGCCTCGCCAAAGCCGTTCTAGGACTCAGCTGGACTATGGTGGAGCCTCGGATGCCGTTGGATATGCACTTCGCGCCATACACGCCAGAGGGAGGATCTCGGGATACGTTATCCGAGGATGCCAAGTCGATAATTAGGGTCGTGGCTCAACAGGAGATGTCGCAGAACATGATTGAGCAGACGAATCTCGACTCGATGTACTTTAGTGGCAAAGGGCTTGCCAAATTTGCCATGATTCTCTACGTCATAAATGACATGGTGGAAGATCAGGCGCTTGCTCAGGCGGGCCTTGAGAAGTTGAAGCAGGCTTTTTCGACCTTTGTCGAGAATAGACAGCAGTATCCGCTTGTCTATGAAAGTAAGTTTTCCATTACAAGTGTTTCGCCTCAGCCATTATTCGCGAAGGCAGGGAGAAGAGAAAAAAAAAAAACAGTTTACTGACAGAACTTGTTGCAGGCGCATGGGGCGGAGTGGTCTCCTCAGCGACTTACACGACTGGAAACAGCGGTGTCGATTTTGGCAACACATATTACAACGACCACCATTTCCACTGGGGCTACTTTGTCCTCGCCGGAGCGGTTATTGGATACCTCGATCCAACTTGGGCTCAGGAGAACAAGGACTATATCAACACCTTGGTGCGAGACTATGCTAATCCAAGTGCCAAAGATACATACTTTCCTCAGTTCCGATCGTTTGATTGGTATCACGGGCACAGCTGGGCTCATGGTCTGTACGCAAGCATGGATGGAAAAGTGAGTTCCCTTGTTGCCTCCGTGGACTTGGGGAAATGTATTAACAGCATCTCTCTAGGACCAAGAATCGAGCTCGGAGGATATCATGAGTGTCTACGCAATCAAGATGTGGGGTACTGTAACAGGAGACTCCCTAATGACGGCACGGTAAGTTCGATCAATGGCTTTCATCTAACCGGAAGTGGACCGATGTGCTAACACAGCCCCGCTACCCGGCGCAAAGAGGAAATCTCCAACTAGCCGTCCTCGCACGCAGTCTCCAGCACTACTACCTAATGACGAGCGACAATGACGTCCATCCACCAGAGTTCATCGGCAACAAGGTAGCAGGCATTCTCTTCGAAAACAAGGCCGACCACACGACGTACTTTGGCGCCAACATCGAGTACATTCAAGGAATCCACATGCTCCCGCTCCTGGCGGCGTCAGCGCTGGCGCGGACACCCGAATTCGTCTTGGAAGAATGGACGGCGTACTTTAGTGACGGACGTGCGGACGAGATCAGTGGCGGGTGGAAGGGCATCGTGTACGGCAACTACGCGTTGGTGTACCCGGACGAGGCGTGGGAGTTCTTCAATAGCTCGTCGTTTAATCCTGCGTGGTTAGATGGCGGGGCGTCGTTGACGTGGTATTTGGCATATGCGGCCGGTAGGTTTTTTTCCCCTCCTCCTTTTGCACGTCTTGCCCCGTTTCCCTTTCTTTTGGAACATTTATTGGGGCTTTCGCGTCAGCCCTAATCAATTTACAAATGCCTGTGGTTCATTTGGCTAACATGAAGTTGGGCTTGCTTGCAGCTCTCGGAGGGGCATGACGAATGAATGGTGGCTGAGCTCGGGAAGAGCTTCGAGATTGTTGGATCGAAGGAGCTCTTGCGATTACATCTCCTACAGAGTTTTTCCCTTTGTCTTCGATTTCCAAGAGGGCGTATGGCGTTTTAATTGCGAAGAAGTAGTTCTTCTTGTCACACAAGGATTTTTCGGCATCATTTACAACGAGGGCGGCGGCAGAGTGGGAGCTTCGAGCCACACTTCGCCGTCGGAAGTACATTGATCAATGCATATTCCTCACTCCACACGCCTCAATGGATTACATCGTTATAGTGTAACCGCTATAATAATTGCTAGAGCGGAAGTCAGTTAATCTATATCTTATGGATCCATTCTGTTAGTGAAAGTGCGGTTGAGATCAGCGTCGGTCACTGATCTTCGTTGCCTCCAAGGATCCAAGCTTGATGCAGTGAGAGTCGGCTACGTCATTGACCAGGGGTGTGTGGAAGTATGGGGGGATTTTATCGATAAGGAGCCAGGCATGAGGGCGAAGTTCCTCGGTGGACTGTGGAGTGCTTCGGATTCAAGTTCTGTCAAGTTTCAAGAATATCAGATCCGCTTGTACTTCGTACGGCGAAGCGAAGTACACTGCTCAACACTAAGTACTTCGTAAGATTGATCAATGTATAATACCAACGTGAGACGAACGATACTATGGAACTTATCTCAAGCAGTAGTGTAAAACTGGTGCCGCACAATTCAGACTCTGAAGTCCACTCGTACTAGTAGGTACCGGGAAATATTTTCCGACTCTTGCGCTGCATACTTCGTACATTTCCACCTTGCTCGGCACGATTAGAAAAGCAGAACGGGTTTCCGAATTTGTTGAAAGGGCAATTGTTTTCTCGTCTTGTTGCTTTTCTTTTTTCCAGATTAGTAGGAATATCTACGAAATACCTCGAATATTTCTTGGCAAATCTGTGGGTTGGGTGGGGAAGCTGAACAAGCTTAGAGTTTGCTAGTTGATCATTGTCTCTCTCATGAAGTCGATCCAAAGATGTAAATGCGAGACAGGCGAGTTTTTACTCAGTACGGACGAGTAGATTCGTATCTCATTCGTTCTTGAGAGGTACCACTTCCGTTTGGGAGGCCGCCAACTCCTAGCCTCAGACGGGATCGGCTGGTGGGGGCTAATATGAGATCCTTGTACTTCGTAGAGCGCATGGGTTTTTTTCTTGGGTCCCTTGGGTCCCACGTGTCGTGAGTGAGACGAGAGAACGGAACAAGGAAAGCTCTGGGGGAGGTTGGAGAGAAAGGCATTTCGACGGACTTGGAGAGCTTTGCTGAATCTGGGGAGCTTGCTATTGGGCGAATGCATTGGTGGTGGTGGTGGTCTGCAGTTCATCGTGCATCTGGAGCTGATAGAGTGATGATTGAGGCTGTGCTGCAGTGGGGGAACTTGCGAGGAGTGGGCTAAAATAAAACTCGCAGGTCGAATTGAGCCAACAGAGGAGAATTTCGGAGGGATCGGGTGCTTGGAAGACTGCGGACTGGGATCAATACAACCTTGAACTCAATCGTGAAGGGGTTGAAGACGAGTACAAAGTACGAATTATCCTACTCGCGCCTACGAAAGTACTCGCGCTCCTTGGATGGGCTTTGTTATGTCATGCAAGGTACTTCGTAGTGAGCGTCGAGGAAGGCACGTTGAGAGAGGCAGCAGACACTCGGAAGAAGGTGCGAGGAATTATATAAATTCGCGTGGATTACGAAGTATCTAGAGATGGAGTTGTTCATGGCTTTTGCATGACACTGTCATAACTGCATCTCTGTAGGACCAGAGCGACCAGTAACCGGCAACCAACAATCAACAACCTGACCCGATCCTGGTTAGCTTCAATCAATAATCAATTCAAAAGGCGGAAACCCAGCTCAGCAGGCCATTCGAGACCCTTTTTAGCCAAGCTCCCCCATAGCCACAAGCTGCAACCCACAACGTCAATCGAAACATCAGATCAATTCCATTATTAAAAAGCTTGTCCATTGCTTGGCGGCATCCGGCACAGCCCCAGTCTTCCCTCTCTTCCCTTGTCTGTCCATCCACGGTTCACGGTTCTCTGACCCCGTTCCTTGGTCACCCACACGGAACACCATCCCTAGAGCACACAGAACGCGCAGAACACGGACCACATCGTCGAACTCTCCCGTTCGTTTCCAGGGTCATTCTGGCTCTGTTTGGACTTGTTTCGCCCGGTTTCTCGCCTGGTTACCTGGAACGACCAGTGACGTGATAGCAGGATATTCCCATATCCCCCTCAACCATCTGGCATCCACCTCGCTTGCAACATTGAACTCTTTGTCGGGTCTCGTCTCTATTCCCACCCTCCATCCAATTTTGTTTGAGCCGGGCCCATTTGATCCCGTTCACACTGCCATCCATTCTTCCATCATCACACAACATGGTGGGTGAGTATTACTGTTTCTCTTCTTCTGCTTCTTCTTCTTCTTCTTCTGCACACCACACACACCCCAACCCAACCTACCCCAGATGCAAATGCGGTTGGATGCTCCGGTGATGATGATTCCACAGCCCATTTGATCTCATCTAGGACGTCTCACATTTTGATCAATCGCATATGAAGTACACATTCTCCAGTCCTTTCCATCCCCCGCGTGTTCTCTGCTCTGCTCTGCTCTCCTTGATTGTAAATACACTCCCTCTAGCCTCATATCCCACTCTTCTCTTCCCTCCATCAATCTACGAAGTAGTCCCTTGTTCCATCCCGGATCTGGCTATTCGGGAAGTGGGACTCTCTGTACCTGCTACAACATCATTAAACCATCTCCTTAGCCTGGCTCCCAAGTTTTGCCTCTTCTGGAACAAGAACATCCGCCACAACTCTACACTACGAAGTACACAAACGCAACAAAGCTCAGACAAAAGCGTCTTTTCTTCTCCTCTACACTCCACTATTTTTCTCTAGTTTTTATCTGATTTTTCTTCTCCCTCTCTTTGTCCAATTCACCCGTTCATTTGCCTTGTACTTGCTAGTATCCCCTTTGTAATAGTTTTTTCTTTCCTCTTTGTTTCTTTCATCCCTGTGTGTGTTACATGTCTTCATCGAGGACAACCGACTCGACTATACATATTCCTCGTCTTCCTCCACCACACGCGAAACAGTCGCCCGAACCCAACATCGTTTGATCGTTCGGAAAGAAGACTGACATACTGGGCGCTGTGCCTCCGTGAGCCGCAGCCAACGTAAACTTCCGCCGTACCCTTAGCATCGCCTTCATGTCGAACCATTCCGACGAAGATCTCCCCGGTGAGACGACCGGTCTCCTCAATGGCCATCGCAACGAATGGCCGAACGGTCATTCCCCATCCGGCGGCTGGAAGCACTTCTTCTTTAATCGCCGAATCACACCCGGTACCGAGAGTCCGAACCGGCTAGTTAGGTACTCGGCCTCGACCTGGCACATTACCAAGGTTACTCTGATGAGCAGTGAGTCTTGTCCCTCTTCCTATCCCATGGCGTCTGTGTGTGTGTGCGAGATGCGAAGCCGGGCTGCACCGCAACGGGAGCTTCGGCGATCGCGGCGCTGCCTCTACCTCTACCTCTGGAGCTTGCGCATGTCCGCCGCACCGAGCATTGGATGTTTCCGCTAACCCATGACCTTTGCGCGCACGCCTAGACTATGTCAACTTTCTCCTCCTCATCATCCCAGTCGCCATCGCCGCCGGCGAACTCGGTTGGGACCCAACCACGGTTTTCATCCTCAACTTCTTTGCCATTATTCCCCTAGCCGCCGTCCTGTCTTTTGCGACCGAAGAGATTGCAATGCGCTTGGGGGAGACCTTGGGAGGGCTGTTGAACGCGACCTTTGGAAATGCTGTCGAGTTGATTGTTCGTCCCGTCATTTCTTTTTTTTTTGGTTCCATCTCCAATCCATCTACCTTGCGTGCGCACGCTGGAAACTTGCATGCGGCGCTTGTCACCATCCTCGTCAGTTAGACAATGAAAACGCTGACCCTATTCTTTTCCCCTGCATTCTAGGTTAGCATTGTCGCACTTCGCGAAGGCCAGATCGAAGTCGTCCAGGCCTCTATGCTCGGCTCAATTCTCTCGAACCTTCTTCTCGTTCTCGGCATGAGCTTTTTCTTCGGCGGCCTGCGGAACTTGCGGAATCCCGATGGCACTGGCATGGAGCAGAGATTCCCCTCTGGCACGGCCCAGACGACCTGCTCACTGCTCGCTCTGTCTTCGGCTTCGCTAGTCATTCCCGCGACAGTAAGCTTTGGTGCCAGTCCTAATACTAATTGAGAGTCCCCCCTTTCAGTGTGCGTGCTGTCTAACGAATGAATTCACAGCTCTACAATGTCATCGACTCGCCGAATAACGAAGATAAGGAAGGCCCCATCCTCTTCCTCTCCCGCGGTACCGCCGTCATTCTTCTCCTCCTCTACGGTCTCTACCTCTGGTTCCAGCTACGTACCCACCACAACCTCTTCGACGGCGTGCACCACGAAGACCCCGAGATCACCCAGACCAGTGTCGAGCAGGAGGAGGAGCGCGAACATGAGGAGCCTTGCATGGGCCTCGTCCCCGCCATCATCGTCCTTATCGCCACCACTGTCGTCGTCGCCATTTGCGCAGACTACCTTGTTGCAAGCATCGATCCCATCGTCGAGACCTCCCAAATTAGCAAGGCTTTCATCGGTTTGATTCTCATTCCCATTGTGGGCAATGCGGCGGAGCACGCTACTGCTGTTGTGGTAGCTATGAAGAATAAGATGGATTTGGTGGGTTTATACCAAAGTTGGCAGTGTCTCGCATTATGCTGACCTTTTTTTTTCTTTCTTTTCAGGCCATGGGTGTTGCTATCGGTTCGAGCATCCAGATTGCGCTGCTCGTTACTCCATTCCTCGTCATGTTTGGCTGGGCTATTGGTCAACCCATGTCTCTCCACTTTGAGACTTGTGAGTTTTTGGAATCTGATAGTATATCTGCTTGTGGAGGTGTTTGCTAATGCTTGGGGATAGTCTCGACCGTTGCCTTTGCGTTCTCGGTGCTCGTTGTTACTTATACTGTCCAGGATGGACGATCCAACTACCTGGAAGGCGCTATGGTATGCATTTTTCCTCTTCTTGTTTTTGGCACACAACTAACCTGTTTCCTTGTTAGCTTCTCGGTCTCTACTGCATCATCGCCCTCGCCTTTTACGTCAGTCCGTCTCTCGACGCCAGTAAGGCCATCAAGTTTATCTCCTAAACGTCGAAAGTACCGAGCGAACTCACGTTTTCACTCGAAATCACGAAAAACTACAATAACAAATATGCCTTCTACAGGCAGAATTTCCCTTCAGCTTTCCTTTTGAACTATTCTCGGCACGGATGCGAATATGAGCGGCCACAGAATGACTGAGAAATAGTATCCCTCTTTGGTTTTTGACGGCCTCGGAGTGGTATATGTTTTGAGGGGGTTGGGCATGGACCTGCCCTCGTGTACTATACGATGACATTCTTTTTTTTTCGCCTCTCCTTTTGGTAATTTTATTTGTTTAACTGGGATATTTGAGGTGTCAAGCTGTGGGAATGGAGTGGCTTTCCTGAGATGATATGAAGATTGTCGTCTGTATAAAGTTTGGTCTTGGCGTAAGCTCTCGGCATCGGTTTTCCGCTTCGGATGCTGATTCCTTGGCATTTCCTGACGTCTATAGTTATGCTAAATCGATTCGTATGTTGATTGTCGAAGCTTGAATCACGCCTCAAAGCCGGGAGGTTGCCCCCTGATGATATGAACGCACCTAGGTTTGGAGTTGGGTGCAAGTGATGTAGCAGCTTTACTCCAAAACGAGGACAAACGATTTCTAGTATTTTCAATCCTTCTTGCCTTTTCCAATTTCTCAACTATCTCATCTATATTATAGGTCGTGACATGGGCGCAATGATGCCCTGCTTAATGATAACTCTCGGCTTCGTTCCGGTCTGGAACGTCTCCTTCGTAACCCAGTCCGCGCCCACCGGCAACCTCAATGTACCTTCATACTGATCTCTGGACTCGAACTCGTGAGGAAGCTGTGTTGCCAAGTACTTGTCGTTCTGTACGCGAGTTAGGTTAGCAAGTTTAGCAAACGACGAAAGGGAATATCTCATGTCAAACTGACCTTCTTCACCTTCTTCTCATTAATAATAACCCGATCCAACTTGGCATCCTGGCGGTCCTGCTTCTTCACACCCTCAATCTTGGTAAGGAACCTGCCCTTATTCCTCTTCTTCTCGCGGTTGCTGATCCCGTCTCCGGCCCAGCTACCCCACCCGGGCAGCGTATTATCGATGACCTTGTCATCCTGCTCCTCGGCGAGTTCCTCCTTCTCCTGCTCGAACTGCGCAACGACGTCGTCGCCGGCGAAAGCCCGCGCAATCAGGTCCTGGTCGCGGATAGCGAAAGGAAGTTTCACGTCCTCGCCGCTGTCGTCATCCGAACTGGTATCGTCTTCGCCGTCCTCAAGGAATTGTACGGCGGTGTCCGTCTGGGACTTCTTCTTCGCGGACTTGGCGTTCTTCTTCTTCGGCTTGGGAGCACCTTCGGCGAGAAGGATTGAGGAGTTGAGGTCGAGCGGCTCGTTATTGCGCACCTCTTCGCCATTCTTCTTGTTTTTGGACTTGCGGCGGGGTTCTGCCGTGGACCATGCTCCGGCGATCGAGTCGGCCTGGACGATGTATCGGCGGTCTCGGGTGACGCCGGCATCGTTTCCATCATCGCCATCCTCGTCCACGGCGTCAACATCTCCATTCTCCTCTTTCCGCTGTTTTCTAGCCTTGCTCTTGCTTGCTGACTTCTGGCTAGCAGCGGAGAACGGTCCCGTAGCAGCCATGGCATTTCCCATGCCATACTTTCTTCGGCCAACATCACCCTGGTCCTCCTCCTCAACTTCGTCGCCGTCATTGTCCGAGTCGAGGTCCCTCTTAATCTGCGCCACAAGCTCATCATTCGCTTGCCTGAGACGCTCCTCTTCCCTCTTCATAAACTTGAGCTGCATCAGCCTCGACTCCGGAGCACCATCATCTTCGGCCTCCGCCCTCTCAAGTTCTCGTCGAAGTCGCTCTCGGTCATCCTCGGAGTCACTGCCGGATTCGACACTCTCGTCATCATCAGAGTTCTCGCCAGCACCACGGCCTTCAACCCTCTTCCGCAGCTCCTCATCCCGTCTGGCCATATCCACGAGCCCGGCTCGATAGTCATCATCCCACACGGCCCTCTTCACCTTCGAGCCGGACTTGGCCCACTTGCTATTCTTATGCCTCGCACCCACGCGCTCAAGGGCCCGCTTGCGATCCTGCTCTTCCCTTTCATCCTCGGAATCGATCTCCCCCGCTTCGATCATGGCTTCCTTGGCGGCTATCTCTTCTTTTTGCTTTTGCCTCTTGTGGATCCTGTGGTAGGCTTTGCTCTTGATCTTCTTTAGCCGCGCCATCTTCTTCGCCTCGCGGGATTGAAGCTCTCGTGCTAGTCTTCGCTCGGCTATTAGTTCCTGCCGAGCCTGCTTGGATAGCTGCAAGTGCTCCTCCTCTGAAATCAGAGGCTTCTTCTTTTTCTCCTTGGTCAGGCTAAGGCCACTCTGGTCCAGCAGAGAAAACATGGTCTTCTCAAGCTCGGTCTTCGCGTCAGTAGGCTTGAGCGGTTGCATCTCGGTGTTGCTAAGACCCGCGTTGGGTAGTTCTTGCGGCAGAGGGAACACGAGGTGCTCGGCACGCCTATTGTGTTTGATGGTCTCCGTCCACCGATCGAGGGTCTCCGTCGTCTTCTCGTACGCCGCCTTTCGGTCGATACGGTCCTGCTGGCGCTTCGGCAGAGGAATGTCCAACTTCTTACTCGCACCCGGCCTAGTTTCCTTCTCCTCCTTCGTCATCAGCTTCAGAGATTTCTTCATATTGGCGTCTTTGATGCCGAAGAGTCCAAGGTCCTTGAGTCCGATTTTCGGCTTCGTGGATTTGGTTGCATCTTCGTCATCGTCAACGCCCGCGAATTCGGCTACCAAGCTTTTGAGCGCATCTTTGTCCTCGACACCGTCGTCGTCGGAGTCCGTTCCATCATCTTCTTCAGAATCGGCATCACTGTCGTCTTCATCCGATTCGTCGGAACCGGATTCTTCTTCGTCCTCCTCGGACTCCTCGTCGGCCATGTCTAGAGCTTGAGCGAGATCGATGGCATCTTCGCCGAGAGACTCGTCGTCGTCTTCTTCTTCGTCAGAATCGCCATCCTAAAACAATGTTAGCATTTCAGGGCCAATACGGGTGGCACAATACGGAGACAAGCGCACATCTTTTTCCTGGGTTGACTTGCTTCCACGGAAAGCATAGCCCTGGAATGTCTCCTCGTCACTCTCGCCAAACGCTTCATCACTGTCAATCTCCGAATCCTCATCGTCCTCCGCCAACCCTCCTAACCTCCACCTGTTCCCCTCCTCGTCGCTTCCCTCCTCAATATCAGAGTCTTCCTGAGCGGACCGGCTAGGCTTGGCCCGTTTCCTCCTCGGACCCTCATCTTCCCCCTCCGAACCATCCTCGGCATCTCTTCGGTGCTTCGGTCTCGCTTCGTCAATATCCAAAATCCGGTCTCGGCCGCTCCTCTTCTTCTCGCTGTCCGCAAACTGCTCCGAAGCAATTTCAAAGGCGTTGAGGGCTCTCGTCTTGGAACCTCCCTTTGGTTTCGGCCTCGACTTTCCTTGGTTTTGTTGTTGTATTTTCCCCGCCCGTTTTCCCAAGGGTTTCGCCGTTGGCGCTCGTCCGTGGGCTTGTCGACCTGCCATATTGTCGTTGTTCTGCTGGACAATTGCAGGTATTTTTTTCTTCCCTAGGTTTTTTTTTTTTTGGAGTCGGAAGGCGGCGTGCTTTTTGCTAGTATTTTTATTTTTATTTTTTTTTTTCCCTACGGGATCTTTTTTTTCTGCCAGTGCATTTCGGACGTGGGGTCAGGGCGGTGAGCAAAGTTGGGTTTCTCTGGTACAAGGTACAAACAAATCGACAGATACACTCTACTTCAAAGATGTACAATGTTACCTCGTACATCCACGCCACAGATGGCTAAAGCTTGGGCCACACTGTCCCCTGGACACAACAGCCAATAAGAATTTTAGGAATTAATAATTATCCCGAAATTTTCGACCTCGTTCTCGTACCACAAACTAAATAACGTCTCGAGCAGACGGGCTCGAAATCAGCCCATCTCCCTTCTCTCACGACACTCGTTTTCTTTCCCTCCTTCCTACCTCACCACACACACCCCTTCAGTTCGACGACAATGGCATATCTAATGCCCGTGTCGCGAAGGCTAGCCACGAGGCTAGCCGCACCAGCTTCGATATGTCGCCAATGCCTACAGCGGACATCCGTGCCAGCCGGCCGCTCCCGTGTTCTCGATGCTGTCCGACAGACCCGGGCTATCCCTGTGCAGCAGGCCCGTTTCCAGACCACGGCTTCGACAATCACGGAGCAGATCAAGGCCGCGTCGGAGGGGAGCACCAAGGCTTACGCCGAGGCTTTCGAAGATGCGACGAGCAAGAAGAAGATGCCTGAGTTCACGACCTCCAAGGCTGTCGGTCTCTGGCTTCTTGGTTCCGCTGTTAGTGTCTTTGGTATTGTTGTTTTCGGCGGCTTGACTCGCCTGACAGAATCTGGGTAAGTTGTGGCAGTCATCCTTCGCCAACTTCTACTCCATTGCTGTGCTTTCCCCCTCCAATTGTACTTCGCTAACGACTTATTCTTCCACGCTTGCTAGTTTGAGCATCACCGAATGGCGCCCCGTAACTGGTAGCAGGTTCCCCGCCAACGAAGAAGTCTGGCAGTCCGAGTTCGACAAGTACCGCGCCTCCCCCGAATTCCAGCTCCTCAACCCGCACATGACCCTCGCCGAGTTCAAGAAGATCTACTTCATGGAATGGTTCCACCGCATCTGGGGTCGCGTCATCGGCGTCACCTTCGTCCTCCCCGCCATCTACTTCGTCGCCCGCCGCCGCGTCTCCCTCCCCATGGCCCTCAACATCGGCGGAATCTCCGCTCTGATCGGCTTCCAAGGCTTCATCGGCTGGTGGATGGTCAAGTCCGGCCTCAAGGACGACCTCTTCGCTCCCGGCTCTCACCCCCGCGTCTCGCAGTACCGCCTCACCACCCATCTCGCCACCGCCATTCTCTGCTACTCCTGGATGCTCGTCTCGGCCCTCACCGTCCTCCGTACCCGCCGCCTGGTCGCTGACCCCGCCGGCGCCCTCAAGATGGTCTCGGCCCTGAAGAACCCCGCCCTTACCGCCCTCCGCCGCTCCGTCGCAGGCCTCACCGTCCTCATCTTCACCACCGCGCTCTCCGGCGCCCTCGTCGCCGGTCTCGACGCCGGCCTCATCTACAACGAGTTCCCCAAGATGGGTCTTGGCCTCACGCCCCCCGCCGCCGAGCTCTGGGACGACCACTACTCGCGCAAACCTGACCGCTCCGATCTCTGGTGGCGCAACATGCTCGAGAACCCCAGCACCGTCCAGCTCGACCACCGCATCCTCGCCACTACCGTCTTCTGCTCCGTCGTCTCCCTCTTCATGTACGCCCGCCGCGGCCAGGTCGCCACCGCCATCCCCCGTAATGCCAAGAAGGGCGTCACCGGCCTCCTTCACCTCACCCTCGTGCAGGTCGCCCTCGGCATCTCCACGCTGATCTACATGGTTCCCTTGCCCTTGGCTGCCCTCCACCAGGCCGGCGCCCTCGCCGTTCTTACTGGCTCTCTCGTCCTCGGTCATAGGTTGCGTATCCCCAAGAGTCTTTTGGCTACCCTGAACAGGAGGGTCCAGATCGCCGCTAAGTCTTCCGGTACCTCGACGGCGGCCAAAAACGCTGCCCACTAAAAAAAAAGAAGAAAGCGATGAAGCATGCATGAGAGGAGTCAGGGGGAAGGAAATATTCAATCCTCTTCGATGCACTCATTACATCTCCCCACTTTTCTGCGTAGCTCGATGGAGCTGCGTATGTATTTATAGCAAATAGAGCCATATTTTGTATATCATGGGAAGAAAACACAAGGGGATGTCTATATAAAGGAGGGCCTGCTGGGTAGAAGAAGTGTACATGAAAGATCACGGTTCGCCACTCTTTTTGTTGTTCTTTTTTTTTTTTTTCGCTTTCTTTCCCCTTGTTTTTTTTTTTTTTCGAGTCTTCTACAGCTCACCCGATGTATCATAACGAAGATAGAAACTAGGTCATCTTTCTACAAGAGACCTTTCTTATTCCATTTCTCAGATCTTTTTTTTTTCGTCCAAGTGAGGCTCTATCTAATACTATTGAACCCGTCAAGTCTAAAATGCCCCGCCGAAAATACCCCGGAAGCCGCTGTCCAAAGGTTCGAGTTTTCGCTAGCCAATTTACTTGCGAGCTGCCAAACAAAGTGAGAAACCAGACCAATTCCGGAAGGAAGAGTGTTTTGGGGGGGTGGTTAAGAGATTCTACTTACGGACTTCCTCAATGGGGACGGGCTCGACACCAACCACTTCCGCGGCGAGCTTCTTCTCCTCCCTCTTCTGCTCCTCCTTCATGAAGGGGAAGGCAATGACCTCGCGAATCGAGTACTACATATTCGTTCAAGTTAGAAATCTCGACATATATCTTTCGGGAACGGGGGGACGGTGGTTTTGGGAGCGGGAAAAGGGCCTTACATTGTTAGTCAAGAACATGACAAGTCGGTCAACTCCAAGACCCCATCCACTAAAGATTGACGTTAGTATTGGTCCCATGTTTTCAGAAATAACGGGGTGCGTAGTTAGCAAGAAGAATGATATGCATACCCGGTAGGTGGCAAGCCGTACTAGAGAATCAAGGTGTTAGTTACGGAGATCCATGAGGGTCAGTTCGAAGATTGATCGGGATAAGCTTACTTCTAGGGACGTGCAGAAGTTCTCATCGATGAGGGTAGCCTCGTCATCACCGGCAGCCTTCTGGCGAGCCTGCTCTTCGAATCGCAACCTCTGGTCGAAAGGATCGTTCAACTCGGTATCTAACACAGGGAGTCAGAATTGGGCAGGTGACCTGCAGATTCGGTGAAGACATACAGAAGTTGGCAATTTCCTTGGTGGCCACAAACACTTCAGCTCGCTCGCAAAGACCCGGCTCTAAAAGGTATCACAAGTTAGATACAACACAAAGTTCACGCGAAACCATACGACAGCCAAACTTACGATCGCGGTGATACTTGGCCAATGGAGACATGACCTGAGGGTGGCCCATGATAAAGGCTACAGACTTAGTTAGAAGAAGAAACAATAAAATACGTTTCCAGAGAACACTCACTCGGCGATATGCACTGAGACTCGAGATACTCTCCAACCAGCGTGTCAATCATTCGCGAGTTGGTAAGGGGCGGCGTGCACTCGACGTTCATCTTCTTGAGCACCTTCTGCAGGAATTCGTTGGTCTCGGCAGTGTGAAGCTGGTCGCCAGGAGGGAACTTCTCTCCAGTCGCCTTCTCAAGCCTTTTAGGGAGGGTTAGCCAGCTCTCAAGTATACACATTTCGTTAAAGGCTTGAGAAGGCGACTGGGCTGCTTACTCGGGAATCATGTCGAGACGAGGCCAGGGCGCCTCCCAGTTAATCTCGAACTCCTTGCCCTGCTGGTTGGTGAAGCGAGTGATGTAGCTGCCGGTGACAGCCTTGACGAGACCAGAGAGCAACTCCTCGGTCCGCTTAGCGACTACGGAGAGTTTAGCTCTAGTTCAAAATGAAAATGAGAACAGAGTTCTATTTTGGCAAAGCTTACCATCGTGGAAATCGGCAAACGCCTCGTAGTATTCAACACTGGTGAATTCGGGGTTATGGGTCACTGAGTTCACGCATTAGCACCAAATCACCCCCCCGCCAAAAATACTTTCCAATGGACGCCCCGAAGAACTTACAGTCAATGCCCTCATTTCGGAACTGCTTGCCAATCTCAAACACCTTGTTGAGACCACCAACGACGAGCATCTTTAAGTACAACTCAGGAGCGATACGCATGTACATCTGCATATCAAGATCGTTGTGATGCGTCTCGAATGGCTTAGCCGTGGCGCCGCCAGCAATGGCGTTGAGGACAGGGGTCTCGACCTCGACGAAGTCGCGGTCCTCGAAGAATCGGCGAATGTAGGTAATGATCCTTGAAATTTCAACGTATCAGCAAACCATGACTTGGAGTTGGATAAGGTGCGGAGGGCGAGAACTCACTTAGCCCTGGTAATGATGGTCTTGCGCGTGGAATCGTTCATGATGAGATCAAGATACCGCTTGCGGTGGCGCTCTTCGTGGTTCTTGAAGCCGTAGTGCTCATCCGGAATGGCGTGCAAGCATGGCGTGAGGAGGACGACCTCGGTAGCGAAGATGGACAGCTCTCCCTCCTCGCCCTTGGCGAGCCTCGACTTGGGCGCAGTCCTAAAATGCGCCTACATCAGCAACCCAACTTCCGGCGATCGACAACTTCAGCCGCTCTCTCCCCCATCCACACACTCGGTGCAAGAAAGCACACCACACTTACCGTCCGGGGAAACCGACGATGCCAACAATATCGCCTCTCCTCAAATGCTCATGTTGCGCCTCAAACGGCACACCCCCTTCCTTGGCCTCCTGCGCTTGGCACATAACCTGCACCTTAACGCCCTCATTCCTCACATCATAAAAGAACAACTTGGATCCCGAGGACCTCTTAGTGAAAACCCTCGCGCCCACCTGAATCACCTTATCTCTCGCCGTCTCGCCGCTCTTAAGATAGCCGAACTCATCAGCGAACTTAGCCAGGTCGTACGTCACGTGGAACTTGTGCGGGTACGGGTTCGGGTTCTTGGTCTCTCGCAGCTTGTTGATGTTGCGGCTTCGAATCTCGAAGTACTGGTTCGGCGTCAGCTCCTTCTCGGCCGCCTCCGCACTCGCTGCGGCAGCGGCGCCGGATGGCTGCTTCTTGGCCGCGGGCTGCGCCGGCGCGCTGGCTGCCTTCTTGGCCTTCTCGGCCTCGCGCTGGCGCGCCTTGATACGCTTCTTCAGCTCCGTCTTGGACACCATCTCGCCGGTTACTTCGTCGAGTTGCAGGTTGGCGACCTGCTCGGTCGGCGGGGCGGGGGTCGCGTCAGCCATGGCTGCTTTCGATTCGACGTACGATGTTATGTAGGGATGGTGGGTTTGATGTCGGCGTTGGTATGGGTCAATGGCAATCGTAGAGAATTGGCCCAGAGATCAAATGCCAGATGGAAACGAAAACGAAACAAAAACACAGGTTTGTTCCGCGTTTATAGAGGCTTTCCCGTTGTCTAGATTTTTCCGGCAAAGCGAGAATATGATACCAGAACGTGGGGCAGAATTACTATCGATAGATAAAGTGAGTGTGCGGCGGGGCTTTCTTTTTTTTCTCTGCAGGAGGGGTCGTACGAAGTAACTTTGGCTACCTTCGCAAGTCACTGAGTGACTCAGTCTTGGAAGGATCAAATTGAATTGAATTCAAATGTACCTTGTACTCCACCACAAACTTGAATCCTACTTGTATTACTACTTCGTGCTTGGTAGTTCAGCTAGCTGTACTTCGTACACTACTTCGTACAACAATAACAATGTGAAGTACAGTCTATGACAAAGTACCTCAAATTGCGATTATGACTCCCTCGCAATCAGGACACTTTTGAAGCCATTAACGATGTCGTGTGCTTCCACGTTAGATTACAAGGAAGGGAATTGAGAAGCGAAATGAGACGATATGAGATGGCGACGGACGCAGTCGTTTCCAAAAAAACGTAAATATTGAATGCCATATAATATATTCCCCAATTCCAACGCCAGATGGGCACAGACTAGTTCGTGTCCAACTTGAAAAACAACGACCGGCCCAGATCGAAGCTGAGCATCTCCAAAGAAACAGCAAAAAAAGCACTTGGAACCTCCTCTCTCTTTAAATAGCGCTTCAACAATAGACTCCTCCATCGTCTAAAAACCTTGTAGTCGCCTTGTCCCGTCTCTTCTCGAAAACAGTGACGTTTTGCAAATAGCCGCGGTAATGACTGTAAGTCTGTATGCTCTCTCATAACGACTTCTACCGCTTCCCAAAGAACACCGAAAAATCATAAAGCCAACTGTAGAATGGCATAAAAAGAAAAAAAAAAAAAAAAAAAAAAAAAAAAAAAAAAAAAAAAAAAGAAAAAACCCCTCGCCCACAAATGTCTCTATGGAAATGCAGACAATGCGACCTACTGGCTGCTAGAAGATCCTGCGATGCTCGCCACAGGTGATGGCTGCCTCTCTTGATAAAGACCAGTCTTTTCGATGTAGTCGATGACAGGGTCAGGAATGACTATATATGAATAGTGTTAGCAAAAAGCGTACGAGTAAGAGGTAAAAGAGGAAAAAAAAAGAAATTAGGTAAATACGAGATAAGAGAAGTCTACGTACGGTAGCGGACGCTCATATCACGCTTAATGTGCAAGCGAATCTGCGTACTGCTCATGTTATTCTGGAATACCTGTTGAATAACATGGATATTCTCCCTCCAGGGCTGAAGGCTGGACAAGGCCTGGTGGATATCGGTTCCAGCCCTCTCGATGATGAAGGCTCCGAATCGGCCGAGGATATGCTCGAGGTCATCCCTGCTCCAAACTTCGGGTTGGCTCATGGTCTGGATAAGATCGGCCCCAGCAAGCAGTGCGATCCTGGGCTTCAACCTCTCCTTTCCGTCCGCCGAGAGAATGCCGTCGGGAATCGCTCGGTTTATTTCCGTCTCGAAGTGGTCAAGGACCTTGGCTGTGGGAATGAAATCACTCTACACATCGGGTCCCTTCAGTTAGAACGAGCCTGGTCCTCGTGGTAGGTAAGGTAGGTAGGTAGATAACGAACGCTGAGAGCCTCATAGGGGTCAACCATTATCATCGGAGAGTGTTCGACGGCGAGCTGGCACATCCGCACCCGGTGGTATCCGGGAGCGAGTCCAGCTTTCTAAATCCAGCAAGGTTGTATGTCAGCCCCAATCCATGATCCTCACGGAGCTTCGGATGGCCCGTTCACAGATATCCTAGCCCAAAGGGAAGATGTCGCAGTATCGTTCCTGCAAAGATTTTAGAGATGGCTTTTACATACCTTGTATCCATCCGATACTGGTGATAAGTAGCTGCACCCACGTCGAAATTAGCAACTATTCACAAGCACGAACACTTCTCATCATTCCACCAAAGCCATCATCAAAGAGCTTCAGGACCACAAAAGCCCATCCAGCGAAAAAGAAACGACAATGGACAACACTTACCCACCAACAACCTCATAAGGGCTATTCGAATGCCTGCAGTAATCTGCAGCCATAGGAAACATCCGCAGATGTAAAAACGTAATCGGAGAAACTACATTTCGAGGCGCGCCACCACTTCGGTCAGTAACGAAAGAAAAGGGAAAAAAAAAGACGCTTTCGAATATGCCCAGGGGGCCCGAAGGCATGCATGCAGTGCCGTCAACCCGGCGTGTATGGTGGTGGGGGGGTACAAGAGGGGTTCCAGGACACAGGAACAAGGGGATGAGGGGGAAGCACCCGCCCTCTATCGGGAATCGGAGCGATACACGACCACATACAGGAGCCGCAGGCCACCAATATCAACGGCGTCTTGTTTGGTTCCTTCAATTGCCTCCGTATCCGATCGGACGGGAATTGATATGTTTCGAGAGTCATGTCGGTCGTCGGTACTTGTCCGTTGTGATCTGTCGTCGTTTGCGCCATCGCAGTGGTTATTTTTTTCCCCGGATTTATTATTTTCTTTTTTTTCCCTCCCCTCTTCGTCGGGGAAGGTTATTCCGATATTAAGGGCGTTCCAAAAGCTGGTGACGTAGGGTCTAAAATAAAACAAGGCGCGAGGAGAACTGGTCTCCTGCAAAGGAAAAAAGAATGGGCCGAGGCAAGGTCGGGGGTTTCACGAGAAAGAGAAGGAATCAGTAGTACAGAAGGGTTGTTCTGCTGTACTTGCTTTCAATGAGCGAATGCCCGTTGATCGGCAATTTGGCATGTACGAGGGGGATTCAGAGGGGCAAATGAGGGGCCCGTGGCGGCGCTGTCCGAGGATAACTCGGACCTTGCTGGCGAGACTCTGGTGGTACAGATGTAGGGAGAGAGAGACGATGCAGAGTTGTTAGAAGAAAAAAGAAAAAAAGAGAGATGTTTTGGGAAAATTGAGAAGGAGGTAAGAAAAGTACGAGAGTTTTCACACAACAAGAAGAGACGAGCGACCCCGGGTGGGAATGGGAAAAAAGGTTGGGGGGTTAAAATGTCATTTAGTTGTATTTCCGACGCTAGGCAGCATGAGACCGAAAAGACACGGCCTTGGCTTTGTACAAAAAGCTGGGAAGTTGTGATGAGCATTGAAGGATCAAACGGATTGCTAATTCCTAATTCTGCTAGTTACGAAGGTTTCTCGTTGCATTGTGGTTGCCGGCGGAGGCGGACGAGTCGACCGTGAACAGCGAGCATGAGCATGAGCATGGGTGTTGAAGGTGGGAGGGTGGGAGAGAAGGTGGGTGGCTTCCGTCATCTGGTATTGCTACGGCGGTGACAACGGACGGAATGCGCGTTTTCGAGGTATCGTGTACTTAGTTCTGAGTCACGCGGGTCTTGGACTCTGCGAACTGCTACCAACACTGGGAAGTACGAAGTATCTGCTACAACTACTTCGTACAAGTACCGAAAGGGCGCGAGACAGACCAGAGAAACTACGAGGTGATTGTACCAAGTGGCTGAATTGAACTTGAAGCTTCGGGTAGTGGTGGTGGCACTGGCAGTACCTTCGTACGAAGTACTTTGTAGTGTCGTTGAAAGCTGCCGTACTTCGTAGCTCGAGTTCTTCGGAATTGCGTCAAAGCAAATGCTAGTTTCGATCGTCCTTGTGTGTTTTCTGTTTCCATTGATCATCGCGTGCCCGAATTTGATCAAGCAAAACCCGTTGAACTATGTGCTCATCAAATATCGCTGATATCACTGGAGGATCTCGTCAATTGGTTTTAATCTGTATCTGATAGCCGAGCCGTTCCCAAGAGCCTCACAGGCTCCAGGAGATTTGTGTCACACTGATCAGTCTTCGTCCAGTCTAGCAAAGCTCTCCCATTGATTCAGCGCCTGCTTCCCCCGACGCAAAAAGCAACATTCTCTCAAACAGAGAGGATGAGACCAGCACTTGCTAGACCCGGCCTCCCGTAGTGAACACAGGAACTCTCCCTGCCCCTTGGATCCTTTCGATAAACAACCCCGGGAACTCTTAACTGATTGACTGGGGTCGATTCAACGCATTGATCAATCCCTCACTCGCTGTCTCAAGGCAAGCCGAACAAGCTCACCTGGACAGCACTTCAGCGAAGATTAGCAAGAATTCACATAAAACCCACAAGACCAATTCATAACTGGCCGATAAACCGCGGCCGTCTCGATCCTTTCGTTGTCAAGTATTAGCTTCGGGTCCGCAATGCTCGGCTAGCGCCGCCCTCGGGAGACCTCCTGCCAAGAATATCGAATGGGGAATGCCTCCATTTCATGGTGGCAAGCATTGCGGGCTTGACAAGGGATCAGAAACAAAGTTTGTGTGAACTGCGCGTATGAAAAGCTCTCGAGCCCTTAAAAGGACCTCTCGAGACTTGGAACTTTCCAAGGCATAAATCAACATCACGAAAGTCATAGGAATCACAGAAATCAAAAGCAAACCACACGCAAAGCCCATAAACCGAGTCCTCGAACCTTTTGACCAGGAAAACTACTAGTAATACAATTACCGGAAGTCCAGTTTCTGTACCCAACCTCGACCATTAGAATAAATCTGATTTTGTACCCACCCCCATTCTGCATGTCCTTCCGAGTTGATTCGAAGTTTGTGTGTGCCAAGCCCAAAAAAAATTATTAAAAGTTCCTTCACCGTTTTCTGGTTTTCCTTTTTCTGTTATTTTCTTTTCCGTTTTCAGACTGATAGCGGCGGCTTCAAGGTGGGCCGCTCAAAAGTGTCAAGTGTTTCAGGTCTTAACCTCATCACCTCATCCTATATACATGCTATCTCCTCCGTTGGTCCCATGCATCGTCATTGTGGTGTTGCCGTGCATGGAGGACGCAGCACTCATGCTAGGGATAAATCGTGTTACCGTAAGCGCGCCTCGAGGAATAGGCATGCTCGCCGTATGTCGTATCATGTATGATCCTTCCGGAGGCCTTTGGACATGGCCTCTTGTTCTTGGGACGTGAAGGCTATCTTGTTGGTGGTGGTGTTGCGGGTGCTGCATTTGTTGTTGTTGTTGCTGCTGCTGCTGCTGCTGCTGATGTTGCTGAGCCTGCATCTGCTGAGCTGCCGGCATTATCGAGAAACTAACGTCGTCCTCCATTTCGGCATCGGCATCAGCATCACCGTCACCATCGGCGTCAGCATCACCATCGACATCCACGTCTACGTCGGCATCAGCATCGGCGTCGGCATCGGCATCAGCATCAGCATCCATGTGATTCTCGATGTCGACATCGCCATCGGCATCCCCGTCAGCGTCAGAATCATCTGGAGTAGAGTCCGCAGTCCTTTCGGGTTCCGCAGATTGGCTCTCGGCCAAGGGTTCGGCTGTGCTCGTCGTCGATTGTCGCTTCAAGGACTGCTGCTGCTGCTGCTGCTTAGGTGGCGACTGTTGGGTATTCTCTTGCGTAACCGCGGATCTGGACTGATTCGGCTGGGCTTTCGCCTGAAGCGTGCCTCTTGCCGGAGTGGGCGCCACCGTCTCTGGTAGCGGTCTCTGGCCATCCAGGCTGTTGTCAGACAAGCGCTGGGAGACAACTACAGTCTTCCACCGGTCGATTGCTCGAGAAATAATGGTATTCAAGTCTGCATGGCGATCCTCCAGCTTCATGCCCACGCTCTTGATACCGTTTACACTCGCTTCCAAAAAGTAGTTCAGGGCCCTCGGGTCAATGGGGATCGTCTGGGGTGGCCGAGCCTTGAATTCTTTAGGCTGTTGTGATTGGTTTAGCTGATCCACTTGGGACTCTAAATGGGATATTCTCTGGAGCATAGTCTGGCGCTCCTCCCGCAGGGTCTCCAGCTCCTTATGCCTGCTGCCAACACTTCTAGCCATCTCCAAGAGCCAAAGTTCATCCTTCCTCTGCGCGGGTAGTTTCTCCCAGACGGTATATGACGATTGAAGATGGTCTTGGATCTGAGATTCGAGCTCTGCACAACGCTCCTCGACCTTGCTGATCTCCGCCTTGACGTCACGGGGCGGTGACCTGGATGGCAATCGGTTCTCTTCTGTAATGGCTGTTGTTGCGGAAGCACATTTTATCCTCCAGACTTTAAACTCTTCTCGGAAGAATGATTTGAGGGCTTCGAATTCTCTGTGACCGGGAGCTTGTATTGACCACGAGGTGGGTGAAGGGTACTGCGTAGATGAGAAGAGTGTCGGGGGTGGGCGGAGGCACTGCAAGGTGAGGGCGGGGAAATCGAGGGTCAGGGGGTTGAAGTCGAAAGGGACGGACGAGGCATCGATTTGGTTCCTACAAGAGCCCATGGTGATTAGCTTCCAGCAACCTAGCACTGCTATAATATGGCGCTGGAGATCTTACTTGGCCGCTCTGAGAGAACCGAGCAGTTCCGTCAACGCAAGCTCGGCCGCTTTCGCCCTATCCATAGCTTCTGCCATTTTATTCCTCGCGTCAAACTGAGCCTTTTGAGCGTGCCGGCTTACAGCCCGCTGATTACCCCTCCTGCCACTCGCAACAGACTCGCCATTTGTACCGTCACCATTCATGTCCCATCCGTTCAGGGACGATCCATTGCTGTCCTTCGGAGAAAAGGACGACTTTATTGTCTGGCCGGATGAGTCTCGAAGTCCAGATGCCTTGGGCGTGCCGGCAGGGGTCAACGTTTCTCTCCTTGCCCGCAACGAATTCCGTGCTTGACGGCGAGTGATATTCCCACGCAACCTCCTGATCTCTTCGACATCGTGAACGTCGTCTGGGGGTTTCGGTTTCTTGTCTTTTATGAATTGGTCGAGGTGCCTTCCGAGCGAGGACGAGGTGAAGGCCACGCCGCAAAACTGGCACACTTTGTCTTTCGGGGCGGGATACTTGGGACCCGGGGTCCCTGGTTCGGATTTTGCCGATGTAGACTCAGCCATGGCGTATATCGAGGTTGAGGTATTATGTCTCTAGCGGCAGAAAAAGGGTCTCGCGCATTCGGTGGTCGGCGTCAGGTCCTCCCGTGGAATCGGTGAGTAGGGAGGGTCAGGATTCGGGACGTTGAGCATAAAAGGAAGCTGAAACTTGGCACGTAGTCTTGAAATGTGATGCTGGGAGAGAAACAACGACTTGGAGTTTTGCTACAAGTCCCCGGCTAGATAGGACATCAATGACGAGAGTATTAAGGTCAAGAAAGACTAGAATTAAGGACGTAGGAGATAGGCATCAAAGCTGAGGAAGGTAGGAATCGACACAAAAAAGTTGCGGCCCTGCGTAAGGGCAGACGAAGTGGGATTTGAACGAGTGACTAGAAGATTGAAAATGGGTGAGAGAGTAGAGGAGAGAATTTCTCTTCCTAAGGCCTGACAGGTCGTCCCTTTTTACAACCCTGTGGATAGAGGATAGAGGAAAGAAGAAGAAAAAAAAAAAAAAAAAAAAAAAAAAAAGAATGAGGGACTGAGAAGGAAGGGTCAGAGCAGCAAGAGGCTCAAAATACTGCAGGTGCAGAGAGGAGTGCTTCTAGTCCTTAGGAAGGTGCGACTACGAAAAGGAAGGTGATTCCGGGGTGGAGTTGAGTTGACATGCCCGCACCGAGGAAAGAGATCGAGATGGAAAGAGGATGAAGGTTAAGAAAACTTTTTTTTCCTCGGGACCATTCGCATCGAGATGTGCAAGCCTCGACGAACGCTGACACTTGTCCGTCTCCGTCTTGCCTCTTTCTCTCACCTGCTGGGCTGGTCTGGGCCGCTGGGGACTGCAGTAGTGACGCTGACCAGTGGCAGCAAGGAGAGAAAGGGGAAGTCGACACGCAGGTTTAAAATTATATCTTGGTTTTTTTCTAATAAGTGCAAGGGTGTTGTACCTGAAGGCCCGCAATAGCCCGCCTGGCCCCTCCAGATTGGCGCTGCTGAACTGCACAGTTCATTGGCTCAATGTTCCTGGATCCTACAAGCCAGCACGACCAGTCCACGACCAGTCCATCCAGCCCATAGTTCTAGAGCTGCAGTTGTACGCCAGAGTTACATCGCACTCTAGGGCCGTCAAACATCCGTCGCTTGTTTCCCCCCTCCTCTTTGCCTCTGGAGAAAGTACTCGGAGTCAAGTCTCCTCTGCTGGCCTTGGAACCCTTACGATGGGTCATTAATAGTGTCCATGTCCCACTGCCATGGCCAGCCCATCACAGGCGATGCTCTTAAATAGTATCGCCGATGGTAGTCTGACTCTAGGTCCTCATACAGAGGGTAGTGTACATTTAGCACACACCCACCAGACAAGCCAGTCCCAAGTACCTGGACAGACAAAAAGGGTTGGACTCTAATATCTGCAGTCTCACTCTAACGTCCCTTTGGTTAAATGTAAAAGTTCGTATCCAGGGGAGGGATGCGACCAAAAGATACCGAAATCATCAACGGCAATGGACAGAATCAGAAAAAGGGAAAAAAGGGAACAGCCAAATACCACCCAGGATGCACCGTGTCTCTAACCGCCCGGCTGTATGTTGCGCCGTAATTGAACCTGATCAGGATACGCATCCGTTTGATCCATCAATTGGGAGGGTACTGAGTACAATACCACATCGCCAGGCCTAATTCTGTCTGGCGCCGTCTATGATATTCAAAATTGCTCGGTAGGCTTGGTTGAGAATTTTGATCTGTCATGCCACAGCACTATTTACGTCTTAGCTCATGCGCCTGGGCTGACAAAGTAATACAGACAGACATTTGGAGGATCTCAGGAGTCCAAGTCCAAGTCTTCTCGAGGTACATATGGACGTGGACAAACACACTCAAGCTGCAATGATAGGCACAACTGCCTGGCGGGTTCTGGATGCCCGACTGATACGTGAGTATTATGAGTATTATCGATTCCATCAATGACGTTCCACGGAAGCCGTCCGGCCAGTCCCAACCATGCCGCTGACGAAGCACACCATCACTATTCAAATCCATTTATCCCTTCTCGAGATGAAGTTGGTGAATGTTACTTGTACTGCATCTTATGCCTGTCTGCTGGGTCATCCCTTCCTTTTCCCTCCAGGGATCGTCGCAGTGTATGAAGTACTGGGATGGACTTTGGGACAGACTGGACCTAGGAGGCAACATAGCGTTGAGGCTGCACTACGACATTCTCCTAGGAGCCCCAACTACCACTAGTGGGCAACACTCGGACCACCCAACGACCGACCGACCGATCCAGCTATCAGGGGGGGTTTGGTTTTGCGGGAAATCATCTACGGAGGTTAAAGGGGGTTCAGCCGAACCAACGAAAACCTGAAGTCCACTAATAAGGGATCAGCTTTCGGACAGTGCTCTCAACTGCTCCTTACTTCGTACTTCCTAAGGTCCCCATCATGCCTGAGCGAAGTTTTTATTTTTTTTCGTTTTGTTCATTTTAAAAAAGGGCAAAAATATTAATTTGTTTCTAAATTCAGGGTTCCTGCTCCCAGATGCACTTGCAAACAGCGAATCTTGTTTCTCCAATACGGGGGCATGTTAGATAACGCATGCGAGCACCCGGGAACGGCATTCCGTCTTGGTGGCTTGGTGGCATCAACGGTATGTATGGACAGCAAGGTAGGTTACGAAGTCGGTCTCTTGGCGACTCACCCCGACACACGAAAATATTACGCCACATTCCCACCCTGCACCTGTTTCCTCCTGTTTCTTTTAGGGTGCATTTCACCTCTGGTCCTACCGAAACGGCCCTCGATATAATAATATGATGTACTTCGTATGCGTAGACTATCTCGCGTCAGGTGTGAGACCAAGGGGGTACAAGTACGAGGCAGGTGAAGTTATGAACATCATTACCACGGCTGGAAAGCGCCACTTTTTCGAACAGACCACTTTTTTCACCTCTTGAATCAGCCACAACTTCCAAAGAGAATCCCCCCGTTTCTAGGCAGGATGAATCCCTGTGGAGAGAGAGAGAGGCAGAGGAATATCATGTGCAGTTCGGGAATAGGCCAAGTATCAACGGGGGATACGGCTCTTTCTCCCTTCCTGGATGATCGACCGCCAAGCGCATTCATTTGAATCGTGCGACGACTCGCTGCGGGCGACTCTGCTAGAAAGACAAAATACTTCGAGAAGCAGTCGAGTAAGCTAGATCCCACCCATCCTTCGGGGTGATTAGCAGAAAGCAAGCTGTCAACGGAGTGTATTCTCGGGGAGGAAGGTTCTCTACCCCTTATTGCCCTCTGCATCTAATAGCGTGTCACAAATGCATACTCTGGGAGTGGTAGTCATTTTACATTGCAGATATTAAGCTGCACCAGAGCCTGAACCACCGTGGGGGAAGCGCCCAGCTTGCATCCGTTCCAATAAACCCGATCGAGTTCGCGAGTCGTTGATCCTTTATTTAGCTACCACGTACGAAGTACTTCGTTACAGAGCAGTGGATTTGGAAAAACGAGAGTCTGTCTTCAAGGTGTACACTACGCTATAGGGATCCAGGTGAAGAATAGAGTAAGGCCTTATTTTTAGCTGCGAAGTAGGCTCCCAAATAGTTCGGATTGCTCAAGTCTGACCAGTCTCCTCCAGCCTGTGGTTTGGCAGTGTTTACCGTCCCCGACTACCGGAGGGTTTCGAAAGAGCCACTCAGCCAAACTATTTGGTTTTCGGTGACGGTTTTTGGGCTGGTGCTTGGCCGTCGAAGATCCCTTTCGGGAAGACAAAAGCACAGTCGGTGTTTGTAATTCAATTTCATCTTCTCCTGCATTTGCACCTCAATCAAAAAGGCAGGAGCTTTCGCAGCTCCTTCTCCCCACGGATGTTCCCCATGTCTTCACCATTGATGTACGAAGTACGAAGTATTACGAAGGAGTTCACATCTCCGATCTTCTGCCCTGCGAGATAATAGGAAAAGCAAGAGTCCAAATTTGGATTCTCCCCCGGCGTCCCCCTTCGGTCCTCTCTCTTCCCGAATTCCCCGTCCTACGAAGTGCATAATAACTCCTTCTCCCTGCTTTGCTTGTTTGGTTCTCCACGCCCCTCAGATCTGGCAATTTAAACTGCCCATCATCAAGGGGGAAGGAAACATCCCCCGCGAACAGAGAAAGATTGAGACCTGCGAGAACCTGCGCCGTAACCATTCTGGGTAATATTAGCTCACAGCACCTTGGCGCCAGTCGGGGCTAGAGTCTCTAATATTACTACTTTGTACTTGGGATGTATCGTGGATTTGCGGCCCCCAAAGTGGTGAGCGTGCATTCAATAGATGTTACTCGACTTCCCTGTTCCCTGTCCAGGAGCCCTGAGGTTTACTTCGTACGTCGCACGAAGCCATCAATGCAGTAATGGTTTTTCTAGGCAAGTGCCGCGAGAAAGAATGATAATCAGAGCACCATCTTGCTCTTCCTGCGCATGTGCGTCTCGTCGTCTAAGCCTCGCCTCGGCTGACTGATGTCACATTCAATTTTGGGGGGAAAGTTTGTCTTTGTTATCATGTGGGCAAGGGGGTATTTCTGCGGGCAAAGGAAAAAAAAGAGCCCGCTGAATGCAAACTCTCAAATTAGTCTGTCGTTGTAATTACGGATGAAGCACGAAATAGGAGCTAAAGCCACACGAGCCGGAGAGGTTACATGTAACGTGCAGTTCTGGCTTCCCAGAATCATTTCGCCGTACGACATGACATGGAGCCAGGATCAGTGAGCCAGATCTCCAGTAACGTCAAAAGTCTATCTATCTAGTTGTAAGTAACCATCAACAATAAAGTAGGCCGGTGGGCTCCCCCTTAGATTCTTGGCCGACCAAGGCCTCGCTAGAAGCTCAACTTCCCTCACCAAGATAAAAGAGAGAAAACGAAAAAGAAAAAAACAGAAAAAAGTACATGAATGCATCTGTATCAGCAAACAGAACGCCAGCCCATAAATACCGAAAACCGCCATAAACAAAAACTGTGAAGCAATACCAAAAATGCTGCATATACCTCATGAACCGTCCCGAATACCCATTATGCGTATTTCCCGTGAAAGAGTCGAGAATAAGAAGAAAAAATGCGTTCCTCCTCTTGTCGTATATACGTTTTCCTCCACTCCAATATCAAGCGGACCCCAGAAAGATAGGAAAGAAACCCTTTCTCAGCAAAGCTCTCTCATCAATCCACTATGCTTTGCTCCCCTGAACTGCTGCTGCTACTACTGCTGCTGCTGCCGCCCTCGCCACTGCTTTCCGTCTCGGAATGCACAGTCATGTCGTTCTTAGCCATCTGGACGACCCTGTAGATGCCAAAGCCTATGAGGGCTAATACGAGGAAGAGAATGATGATGATGATAGCGATGACGTCGTTTTGTTTGGCCATTTTGGCGGTGTTGTGTAAGGGAGAGGCGGCTGGAGTACGAGGTTGGGAGGTGTTTGTTCGGAGTCGGTAAGGCTTCGAGTTTGGGGGGGACGGGTGGTTATCGAGAGGGCAATGAGGCGTCAGTAGGGCGACCGGAGTATTCTCTTTACTCAAACTCGGCGGAGGATAAACTCGGTCCTAATCCGTGGCTCGTCTCGTTTGGTCGAGTCCCGGGTTCTTGAAGTGGTCTGAGGTTTTCCGGTCGTCGTGATGAGGAAGCTTCCCTTGCCTAGTAAATCGTGTTAGTGATGGTCGGAACACGGTGCAACTCGGACCAAAAATACCTTTGATAAATATCCAAAAAGAAAAATCGTCAATTATCAATCCAAAAATTCGTAAATAGTAGAATATTCGAACAGAAAATCCAAGAGTATGCAGAATCCCTCGTCCTTCCGAAAGGGCGGTCGGTCGGAGGTGGGGTTGCGGTTTGCGAGGTCCGTAGCAACAACGGAGTAACGATGCTCCAATCAAGCTTCGGAGGGCAAGGATAGATAGATAGCTTTCAGCGGACCAAGCGTTCAGAACTTCTCTCCAATGTGGAAACTTTCGTAAGAAAAATCGTCTCTTTTTGTTAAGATTCGCGTGATATTCGTTTTCTCGATAAAAATATAGCAAAGCAAGGACTCTTCGGAGCAAAATTGTGGTGCTGCAAGGACTAAGACAGGTAGAAATAGCTTCAATGTGCGACTCGAGCTTTCCCTACCCCGGTTGCCCCGCCACCTGCTTTAAGAGACTTTTCCCACGCTAGAAAATTGGCAAGGCTGGACAAGGGAAATCGTGCTACCCCTGGCGCGTTTTTAAGGGTCGCCCCACTGTAAAACCAACCACTCTACAATTATTGACCAATAAGAAGCCTCGGAATGGATCCTGGATGGTTCCCAGCCTCCTCTGGATATCAAACTGCGAAACGCAGGAACCCGAACAGCCGCCGATGACTGGGAAATGTTAAGTGGTTGGGTAACTTGTCATTCTTCGTATTGGCGGGGGTTACCTTGGGTTTATCCTGAAGGAAAAAGGGAGGGAAATGGCTCCACGTCATCAATTGATGCTGCCAGGCACCCGATGCAAGGCACCATGGCAGAGCTTAACATGTCATGGTGAGAGTTAGTGATGGTTAGGGTGAAGCAAACATCATGATGCACTCTGAATATTTCGTAGGGTTCGCCACGTTCCGAGGAATATTGAATTATATTGTACATACACTGAGGTAGAATGAAGACCATTGAATAGAGTAAATCCCCACGCCAAAAACAAAAGAGACGCAACAAAAAACCGAGCCTTCGCCTAACCGAACACGGCAAAACAGGAAAAGGCGCTCGCGTTCACCTGCTTCACTCAATCATGATAACCCATAAAAAGTCCAGGGAGTACGGGAAGCCCTCGCGTCTCCCATTGGTATACCCTTGCACACCCTTTCTCCCGTCCAAGAAAAAAACTAAGGCAGCAACGCCAAACGGTCGCTACACGTTAACAAACGACGTAGCTCGTAGCACTAGCTACGGGGCTAAGACTGGCGCACAAATAATCGTGGAATAGTTCCAACGACGAGTTTGTGTGTTGGCGTCCATCGATGTTGACCAACTACGGTTCTGTTTCCTTAACCGCAGCGTCCATAGCCGCGACGTCGACTCCTTCCGCAGTCTCATGCTTGACAATGCGAACGTGGTTCTCATAAAAACGTAACATCTAGAAGTAGATGTTGTTAGCCAACTCCTAGCCAGTAACGAAGGCCTATGACGATCAAAGTTCCAGGCCTGCCTTACCTTTTGAGGGCAGCGCTTATATACCACCTCAGTGCTGTGTTTCGTCTTCTTGCCATTCTTCCAGTTAAGGAACACTACAAGCTTCCCCGTGGCCTCGTCTTCGCAAGCGTCAATCGTCTCGATGTGGTCTTCCCAAGAGCCCGCGGGGGGTTGCCAGGCCCCATGCTTGATAGCAGTCGCCGGCGGAGTTGTGTCCAAGGGGTGACCGTTTCGCTTCGATCGCTTGTTGGATTCGGTAGGAGTAGAAGCCGGCTTCCTTCCTCGCTTCTTTGTCTTTATCGCCTCATTCGTCTCTTCGATTATCCGCGCTCGACCGCCGAGGGAAGCTAGGTACTCCTCCAGAAGCTCAGCCGCGCCCTCTCTATGCTTGCGGTAAGTGAATGTGCCGGGATGGGGAAGTAGATTGGTCTTGCCAATTTGAAACATACTTCAGGCTCTCTTCTGGCTCCCAAGTTTGATCTGATTTCTTCTCGTATCCCTCCCATTTCACCTTGAAGAGTAGGTCGCCCTAAAAATTGGAATGTTAGGGTTAGCATATCCAGTGGAGTGGGCAAGTCGCAAAGCTAGTATAACCTTGGAAGATGGGGCGCGCATACCTCCTTGTTCATCATATGTCCCAGGATCTTCTCTACAACGAACCTATCCCCTTCGTCAGTGCGTTTCCACACACGCGCGTAGTATTCTATCTCTGCCGCGCACAGGAGAGAAAGAAGACCTACACGTCGTCATCTTCCATATCCTCATCCTCGCCATCCTCCTCGTCCTCTTCCTCTTCATTTTCGTCGGCGACTTTTCCCTTGGTCGCGGAAGCAGCCCTCCTCGGCGGCAGCTCATCATCCTCATCATCTATGGTCGTCGACTTGCGGCTTCGCGAGCGCTCGGGCTTGTCATGGACGGGGAGGGTAAGAGGGCCATTGTCGGAGGATTCTTCGTCGCTAATTGCTGCAGACAACTGGGTTAGCGCCGTGGTGTTTCTCCTGGTTCGCGACAGGCGGGAGGAGGCGGCCGCAGTCCCTTGACGGCGATCCTTGTAGCTCCTCTTGCGAGGCATGAGGATGGGAAAGGCTGGGGGAAATAGGTGTGGGAATTAAGGAGAAAAAGAAAAGGAAATTATTCGCTTTGTAAAATGAAGAATACAGGGGGGGTGGAGACGGATTGATTAAGGGCCTTTGATTAATCTACGAAGTAGTAATCGCATCGTGCAATCGCGAAGACGCGGATAGCAACAGAAATTGGGAAGTAACTAACCTGGAGGCATTGTGACGGCAACGAGAAAGCTTCGCTGTAATATCCAGGGTATTTCTCAGCTTTGAGGGTGAGGGGATTGATTGGCAAGATGTTGGCTGCCCATGCGACAAGAAAACGCGACCTTGCAATGGTGATCAATGCAATGTGAGACCAAGATCGTGAAGTGGGAGGAGAAATATTATTATTAGTGGGTGGGACAACAGCTCCTTCTGCCAAAGCTCCAATCAGTTTGGCAACAGCCAATGACTGGCCACCTCCACTCAGCCTTGGTGGCAAGTGCGACCCGGCTTGAGGGGAGGTTGCCACAGGTACATGTCACGTGGCTTGTAAGTTGTCTGTTCTCAGTTGACCATGACGTTCACCCTTGGAGAAGACTGAGAGCATCCCATCCCAGTATTAATAAACTTAGGAGTTGGCCATCAATTTGCAAAGTACTTCTAAACTTGAATATACAACTTTGAAGTTTGTATACTGTCTTTTTTTTTTTTTTTTTACTCTTGTGAAACATAACTCACAGCTAGTCAACAAATCTCTTGATCAGTAACTGAAGCTCTCATAAACCACCTCTTCCCCCTCCAGCCAGCCGAGTAGCATCCTCATCATGGTCGGCCCAGCGCAAAGATAAAACTTCCTTCCTCCCTTCCCCTCGACCGCCCGGACATCCTTCTCTCTCATCCTCCCATCGTACAACTTTGCCCCCATAGTTTCCAGCCTAGCCTTCAACTCCCCCTGTCCATCAGCGATCTGCCCCGTCACAAACACGGTCGTAAGCGGCGCAAGTCCCCTCGCGCGAACAAACACATCCTCCACAAACGGTAGATCCTCCCCCCTTACGCTCCAAAGCACTCTCAGCCCGTTCCCAGCCGCAAGTACAGCTTCTGCTTGCGCTACGAGCGGTGTGATTCCGACACCGCCTGCCACAAACACGGACAGATCCTTCGTCTTCTCGACGGGCAGGAGGAAGCCCTGTTCGCCGCCGAAGCCGAGAACCGGGATCTCGAGCTCGACGCGTGGGTTCCACCGCCAGAGAAGTGCCGTCGCGGGGCCGTGTTTTCTTGCTGTAATCTGGAACTCTGCATCTTTTGAACCAGCGCGGATGCTAGCCGGTGCGGGACTAGACACTGTGAAGGTGCGCACGAAATCGTCGTTGAGGGACTGCGGATCGTCGTCGCGCATGTGAGACCAGCCGTTGTCGAGCTCTGGCTTGAAGTCGAATGTTATCGCCTGTCCCGACTTCCAGACCGGGAGAGTCTTTTGGGAGTCAAGCTTGAAGGTTACTCTGGCAATCGTAGGTGTAATCAGTTCTCGCTTGACAAACGATGCCGTTATCTCGCGTTGCTGCTTGTCGGGCGGAGCATATAGAGATGTCGTTTCCGAGACGAGATTTCGTACGGGTGGGTTATAAGGAGAGTAGTCCACCACTTCGCCGCGGAACGGGAGGCCAGACTTGACAAATCGTGCTTGTGAGACTGTGATCTTGACGGCGAGCTTGGTGTGTTGGAGAAGCTGGGTGGCCTTGTCTCCGATGAGGATCTCCGCGGTTCCAGTGAGCTAGGAGCAGTTAGTCTGGGCATCTGCAAAGAGGAAAACATGAAGATCAATGATAGAACATTACTTACATAGAGGACATCGGACGTCTCAAAGTCCGGTATCACAACGCCCACTCGAGGATTTGCCTTGAGGTTCCCCAGCGTTTGGTATAGCCTGTTTCCCGAGACTGTGTTCCCATTAGCAAAATCCACACTCGATTCTCCTGGCACCAGAGGAAGAGAACAACCACTTACACTCGGGATACGCAAGAACGACACCATCCGCATCATTCTTCACAATCCTCACAAACCCCGGCATCCCGCCTCGATGGTTGACATCCATACTCCCACCCCCAACACTCGCCATAAAGAACACATCCGCCTTCTCAACAACCCCGACCGCCTCTTTCCCCAAGGTCCCCTCCTCCCCACCCACTAAAACCGGCCTCATCTCGCCCTCATCTCTCCTCTCAATCTTCTTCCGATTCAAGTACTTGGGACAGTTCCCCATCGACTCCCTCACCTCCAGCCCCATCTGCACATCCCTCACCTTCCTCCCCTTCTCTCCCGCCGTCACCGCTGACCCCACCACCATCCTCCCCGCAAACTTCACCCTATCCCTACTCTCTAAATCAATCGCCAATCCCCCAACCAGCCTCTCCTTCCCTCCCCCGCCCGAAGGAACAGCAATCTTTCCCTTCTCACTGCCCTCCCAGAGACTCTCGTACACGGGATCGTAAGCCCCGTCAACTATGCTCCTAACTCCAAGCATTCCTGCTGCAATGGCCCCCGCCGACCCTCTCTCTCCTCCCCAGATCGTCGCCCATGGCCTTCCGCGGGAATCTAGCGCCCCGAGGGAAATGAGTGGAGATGCCGCGATGCGCTGTGCGTAGCGGGTCGGGAGACCCGGGGATGTGGGGTTTTCTCGGCGCGGGACGGAGAGGAGTTTGTGCATGGCGAGTTCGCCTTCGTGCCACGATATCGGGATGGCCGCCATTTTTTTCTTCTTGGTATTCGTCTCTTATAATATTTTTCTTCTTTCTATATTGTCGTGAATCTTTTCCCCTCGATGACAAGAATGGAAATCCTATAGTATCAAGAATTCTACCCAAGATTGACAAAAGCTGAGCTATGCCCATGAAATAGACGACAGAATCACCATGTCAATAAATAGTAATTACATGCTCATCGCTTTTTATAAATACTAGAAACATCAATCAAATTTCCACATTACAAATCGAAGACGCCATCGGGCCCCGGGAATGCGCGGGGTTCAGCGTTGGGCTTAAACCTCTTCTAACCCGAAAGGCGCGATTGATTCCTCCTCGCCTCTTCCCACACTTCCTTCGCCAGTCATATTACATATCCTTCGTTGCCACGATGGATGGCTAGTAACGCTAATTCGACCGAATCACGCTTGCACAGATGTCGAGATGCCCTACTCGTACAATGACGGGGTTTGGGTTTCGGGTTTCTAGGCTCAAGTTGTCTTATTGGCACAGAGATTTTAGAAGGCCATCGACCATCTTTGGCTAGAACTGGTCTTCGTACACCAATATGGACTCCGGCAAAAGTAACAAAAAATAACGTCAAGGCCCGTCTCATAGACACGGCCTTAATTAACGGCCGGAATTAAAGAAAAGACATCATCCATTCATCACTCCAAAGACGTCACAAGCAGTCTACTACTCATCGCTTCCCTCCGTTCTCGTCGAGATCAACGTAACGCAAAGAGACGAAAACATCATATAAGCTCTTCGTGAAAAAGGAACTCTCTACCAGTGAGACCCGACCTATCCGCTATGTACAAAAAGAAAAAAAAAAAAGCCTCGAAAGTAACCCCGTCGTAAGGTGGAATTCTAATAAAAGTAATCCAATAACAAGCCAAAAGACGGAGGTATGTGAATATAGAAAAACAGCGTGTTTCTCTCATACACGTCTAGCCTTTGAGCCAGCCCCGGTCTAGGTATCTTTTTTGAACCTGATATAAATGTGCCATCATGAACAGATCCATATACCATTAGAAAAATACTGATGATATGCAAAAGAGACAAGAATAACGAAAAAATTTCCTCGAAAATCCCAACTATTAGTAGCGCCCACCCCTCTGAGACTCGACGTCGTAGTCGTAGCCGTACGCGGACCCTTGAGACGGTTGCTGTCGGGAGTAGTAGTCACCCGTCGTCATATTTCGAGTGGGTGGCTGTTGGGGTGTTCGGGCCGGGAGTGGGCCTGTGGCACTCCGACTTGGTTGGTAGGCTTGGACACCTGATGGGTTGAGGGGTCTTGGTGTTGGGTTCGCTGGAAGCCCCGGGCCACTCCGGCTCGAGTATGTCGACGGTGCGGGGCTGTTGCGACCATCCATCGGTGAGAACCGGTCCGCATTCGGTCCGGTTGTGGGAGATCGCACTGGGTAGCCGCTGCTGCCCTGTGGCATTAGAGGTCGGTTATAACCATCCATAGTCCGGGCAGTCGGCGAGCGAGTCGGGGGCGGGAAGGGAGGTGTGGCTTCGGAGTAGTTCGCAGGAGTTTCGGTGTATCGCGCGGGAATCGACGACTGCGAATCGTAGGGTTGATGGCCAAACGAAGAATTTGAACCATTGGGCATATGGCTAAGGTTCGGTCGGGAGAAGCTCCCCTGGGAGTTTGATATATTCGGTCTCAGTGGGGGAGGACCGTAGCTGTTGTTGAAGTCAATGGAAGGAATGGTGGGTGCGGGAGACCGTGGGCTGGAGATGCCCATTTCGGAAGCGCTGGCGACAAGAGGAGCCCGTGAAGAGTACGTCGTCGATGATGACATGGTTCCTGAGCGATTGGGCAGCGGCCGCTTCTGGTCCATATTATTTAGTTCGAAGCTTCCTGCGGTGCCAGGCCTCGAGGCATAAGCTGGCAACGTCGAGAATGTTTCGCTTCTCTGCAGAGTCGGCATCTCGGGCAACTTGTCTCCTCCGGGACCACCAACATCAGGGAGCGTGGGTAGTGTTGCCTGCCGCTCCAATGGGGCCTTCTCGCCCAGTTTCATCGCTATCTTATACTCTGCCTTTTGGCGTGCCGTCTGCTCCTTGGCGAGGGCCTTGTTGACCTTCTTGGTTACAATCTTGACGAGAGCCTTGTTGACCTTACGTTCACAGTAGCCGCCGAGACCACCGTCGGCCTGGGGGATCCAATGCCATAGGAATAAAATGTAGAACAAGATAGCAGCGATGAGGAAAATGAGCGAGAAGATCCAGATGATAAAAGTGAAGGTCATACCACCCAAGATCAAAGCCTGCTGGTAGTCCACAGCAAATCTCTCGAAAAAATCGGACAGAGACTTGTCGATGGTGTCACCGACCTTGACAGTTTCTTCGAAATAAGCGCGGTACACGGAATACAGGGTGAGGGCGTTGATGACTTGTCTGGGGCCAGAGCAAACAAGAACTCGGATCCAAGCTGTTTACGAGACCCATGGTTAGGACGCTACTGAACTATCGCGAGGAAGGAGGACACACGAAATCCACTTACATTGGAAGCTGAAGTAGGTGAAGAGGGCGATATATTCGGCGCCTTTCTTGCTCTTTGTTAGAGCGGCGAAAACGAGGAACCTCCGCCATCCTTGGCCTTTCCCGAGACGGATACTCTCCAAGCGGACCGCCAGACTGTCAAGGTAGCATTCAGCTACATTGCCCCTCTTCATAACTCGATAAGCCCGAACGTGCTCGAAGCCGAGGTTGACAAACGACGCAATGATACAAGCCGAAAAAATCCACTTCGAGATGGAAGGGTCGACTGCGGGCTGGATTTTGGAAACCCATTCGTCGCCGAGAATGAGGAGAGACACGGCAGTAAAAGTATCGACGCCGTAGACGGCGAGGGAGATCAAGAGAGAGAACCAGAGGTATCCGTAAGCGAAGGGAGTAAAGCAGCTGCTGGACTTGAAATCACCAAGGTTCTATCGTTAAAAACACCGAGTTAGCCAGAAAAACACCACACCGCGCAACAAAGTTCGACTTCGCCAGCCGACTGCCAAAGAATAACGACTTCATTGCCCATACAATATAAGACCAGTTTTGATCGGCGCCGCCGGTGACGGTCTTCCGTCTATGACCGCAACATCCCATTCTGAAAGAGTGTGTTGTACGAGTCTTGAAATTGATGCGATATCAATGTCGGGAGAGGGAAAGAAAAAAAAAAAAAGATCAAGCGATAATCGGATGGCTTTCCCCCTTCACGACCTGTGCTGGACTGGACGATAAGCGTTTAAAGAGTGAACTTCGTGATCGGACCCGCCGTTTGCACAAGTCGTCTGCCTCGCCCGCGAAGTGTTCGACTGTGCTCGTGTCAATGGATGACAAGAGCGAATTTCGTAGGTGACTACCAGGCCGGTTGATGTCGGGAAGTCGTCGAGGGTAAAAGCAAAAGAAGGAAAGAAGAGAAGTATGTGTGATAACAACAGCCCAAGAGAATAGGGGGATCGATCGAGGCACGGATCCCGGTACAATGCGTCGTGGGTCAGCAAAGCCCACCAATCGACAGTTTACTGTATTGGAAGAGCCTGCCGTCTGTTACGACAGCATATCAAACCAAGGGAAACCTTCGAGGCGTCTGGGTGGACACCTGGATAGGACTAACTCGGCGACTGAGTTCCACTCTGCGCTTCGTGCTTGGGCGATGAATCGAGTTCTGGCGCGGAGGATTCGTCGATGAGGACAAGAGACCAAGGATTGGACAGCGAAGAGGGATGTGGGAGATCCTCGACTGTGGGAGTATGATCGCCAAGGGGAATTTAGAGCCCTGGGGGATCGGTGGGTATCAGAAAGCACGATACGGGAATAACTGCAATAACGCGGGCCCGAGACACCAGGACTGGGTAACTTGAAAGCAGTACTTGTATAAAGAGCGACTGGTAAGATGAAAAGAAAAACAATATATCTGGTATAATGAGCGACACAACGATGCACGCAACCCGTGTGTTTCGAGGATTTGGATTCTTCTCCTTGCTGGGGGGAAAGGAGGGAAGATCAAAAGCCGCACGAGCAGACGACAGCCAGAAGGGAGACCCGGCTCACATCAATCAAGTATCTGGCGGCCTCTGTGGGAAGTGGCAGGCAGGGGAGGGACGAGGGGAGTGGACAATGTATCAATGTATCCTTCGGTGTTTGGGGATATTGGAGGACAGAGGACGCAATCTCAGTAGGGATATGCGAGCTCTGTATCGTTGTAACTGGATGGTAGCTCTGTGGCCTAAGCACTGCGTCTGAGAACATTAACAGTACTTTGGGATACAAGCCGATACCAATTGGAGCGTGGGATTGCGCCGCGTCTGACCAAGGCAATTGGCCCCTTTCGAGGGGGGAATTGGCCTTATGATCGAGAACACTACCTTAATGTTCACATATGCAAGGGTCAGCAACCAGTGTCCCCAAATGTGCGGTTGCTGTAATTGTGTATTGTATACATGAAGTTCCATATGTATTTATTAGTTAAACTGAGTACCGGCGACCGGCTAAGTGCCTGTGCCCGATCCCCTTTTCCCCTTTCAGTCATCCTTGTCCGAGTGCACCTACCTGCGTCGTTAAAGTGGTGGGAGGACCAAACGCAGGAACGAACCACGAGGGAGAAAGTGACAGGGTCTCGCATGCCGTATCAGGTTTAGTGCTCCCTGACGACGTTTCGGACCCCGCAAGTCCCAGGCACGCTAGCTGATTGGCGCAGGTGGTCGACTTCAATGTCCTTTGCGTGCCGTTTGCGCCGTCTTGGTTCTCCACAGTTTTTGCTCACCGCAGTCGACAATTGGAATCACCCACTAAAAAGACCAGCACAGAACCTTGAATGTTCTATTGCCTTCGGACAACGAATGACGACCTCATTTCATTCTTTTTCTCCTTCGTGCATCTTCGTCCTCAAATGAGATCGGCCAACACAGAGTCCCTCCTCTGCCGGCAAGCCGCCTAACCCTAGCTAGCTACTAGGGAAAAGACCCAAAAGCCAACACTTTCGCTCAAGAGAATTTGCCCATCAAATCCCAGCTGACGCCAGTCAAAACCCCTCCGTTGTCTTGCCCTGATACTGTAACTGTTGCTAGGTCTGGCGCCTAAAGATGGTGATAACTTATAAGCCGAGACCTTGACGCCACCGACGCCGGCTCCCGCTCCATCCAGACGAGACAATCAGTCGCAGGACAGCCAACTTGCATCAAGGCGCTGCATCCAATGGTCAGAATTCGATTTTTTTTCGTCTTTTTTTCCAAACGCTTGGGGACCGACCTAGACTTGTGCATCCAGTGCCACCTAAGCCGGAAACGGGCTGTTGTGGCCCGACGGAGCCTCCCTTGCATGTTTTTTTCTGAAACGAGTCATGCCAGACTCTTTTTTCCTCGCCATGCAATTATCCGCGATTGTCGAGGGGTGATTCGCAAAGACGGGCAGATCGACAGAATCGCTGCCAAAGTTGGATGAATTCCCAGGTTTTGAATCTACGAAGTATCTGCGCTGTGCCCATTGGGCTGTCGTACATGCAAGTACACGACCACGACTTTGTAGGGCCCGCCGATCGTATCTCTATTCAGTGGAGTCTCGGGTCCGTCTGGCTGTGGCGCCAAGGATCTCTGTCCATCCATCCGTACGCACATCCACCCACCTGTAAAACCGCTAGCATCCAACCACCCCGCGTCGAGCATTCCGGCCTGAGTTTTCGATTCTAACCTAGCGCCTCTCCGGCGCTCCGCCCACATCAAACGAATGCCGCTCGTCTCCGAAAGGTTCTCTTATTTCTAAACTCGACATTTTGATCGCGTCAAGTTTCCTCGGCGACTACTACACCCACGGTCTATGCTTCCCAAACCGCAAGATAGAATCGAGGCGAATACAAAGTCCCCACCAAGACCCGCGAACTGTATTTGTCGATGCTTGAGTGTATATGGGAACGTCCCAACGTGTCCCAATGGTTGATGCATTGAGGATCACCAGTCCAGATGAAAATGCTTGAGGGACCGGGGTTTGCTTCATTCACATCCCCATGCCCACTGCGTGTTTCGCAGCAGGTCAAAAATCTGCTTTGAGTTGGGCTGTGACTGCCTTTGACACTCGGCCCATCTTTGGGATGATCTACAGTTGCGCACATCAAGCATCCACGGGTTATGTGAAATAAGCCCCATGAGATTATGAGATTGTAGGGAAAACCAGGAATCCCCCCCCCCCCCCCCGGTTTTGTCATCGTGTAGTGTTCTACGAGTCACGGCAGCGATGTTGAACAGAAACGTGTTCCGCCCAAGTCGTGAGACATGCTCTCGGATCGGATGTACCCAAGGAATTCTAGAGTTCGAGAGTAGTCGAGGAGTCTCCTAACCAAGCGCCCAACGACCTTACGCATCTAGGAGAGCATTCAAGGACATCCTACTAAGATGGGACTTCCCTAGTAGACGCTCAAATGGACCGCAGACCTTAGGTCTCCCTAATTACAGAGCTTGCGGCCTCTAGTTCGACGAGCTTATAAACTTACCTGTGGCACTCGAGAGTAGCTCTTTCAATGCCCTTGCGATAGCCAAGGCCTCTGTGTGTTTCTCTCCGTAGACTATGCGAGAAATCTTTTCGGCAAGCGCCGGCGCTCCCAATAGCTATGAAGAATGGTTGGATTGTAATACCATGCTGAAGCTAGAATGCCCATTCTCCAGGGACAAAGAATGGAGTGTAATCATTCAACATAAAGATCCTGCATACCGTGTTGGAATGATGAACATTCCCGTGCAGTATGGCTGAGGATGAAGATTTCTGGGAGGCATATCTATATTTTATCATCACTGTGGTCTATCTAGATGAGGTGGCTCAATCATTTATCATGAGATTATGCCACAAATCCCGTGAGATCAATATTCCCAGCCAAGCCTTTCCTAGAAAAGATGGCGACTCTGAATGCAGTGCAAAGAGACCCGAACGAAGAGTTCCGCCTCGTCAAGCCTATCCAAAATGATGTCTGGCTCGCCGAGAGATTGTCCGACAAAGAGGCCTTCATCGCCCGTCGCCTCGAAGAGTTCGACGCGCTCCACAAAGCCATGAAAAACAGCGAGAGCATCGGAGAAGGACGCCATGACGACACGCGGGGTCTCACCAACTTGCTCTCCGACTGCGGCTTTGACCGCGCCTTCGCACAGCTTCTAAACCACGAGAATATCCTCTCCCTCGCCGGCGTCATGAACGAGCGAGACGCGCAAGCCAGGGACGAATCGAACAAAATCCGCCACATCTGGCTCGTATGGGATTATTGTGATGGTGGCAGCCTCATGGAGCTCTTCCTCGACAAGCACATCGCGGGGGAACACAACATGTATCATTACATGCCCGAGTCATTTTGCTGGCATGTCCTGAGATCCGTCATGAGGGCGCTCAGCTGGCTCCACAGTGGCCGTCGATTCTTCTGTGCTAGTTCTAATCCAGCCCTTCAGGAGCTTCTCTCCGTTGACACAGATTGGTATCCAATCTTACACGGGGCCGTGACGCCGGAGAACATTTTCTTCCAGCTTCCAAGAGGTCGCGAGACCTATGGAGCGTGTAAGCTAGGCAACTTTAGCAAATCTTTCGTCTCGGGTCAACAGAGCACCGACACAAGTTATCAGACAGACGAGGAGCTGGCCTTTACAGGGCTAACCGCTACATTGCGAGACGGCAAGATGGCCAACTTTGACAGTCTCCATATCCATTACGGTGATGAAAATCCAACCCAGGTGAGTTGAGAACAGAAATAGGGATACTAGCCCTATTCTGCCACCTTGCCATGACGCCCCAGCACTTTCCGACTTCCCTTTACCTCTCTTAATTGCGGATTCATCACTAACAAGAAGTTTCCAACTCGGAAGAACTTGTACACTATAAACGAAGAGCTCTGGAATCTCGGCTCCATCGTCTACCGCATGATGACCGGCCATGAGCCCCCGCCCTATAGGGGCTGCAACGCCTGCAATTATAAGCACAGCCATGTTCATGTGTGCAGCACATCCGACCTAGGCTGTATCGAAGTTTCGAGGAGTTGTCGCTGCATCTACGGCGCCTGCAAACACTTCCGCAAAGATGGCAAAGATGTCGGGGATCTGTGTAAGCACGTTGGTGTTAATTCCACGTGCGCCGACTGCACTGGCAATATGGGTACGAAGAAATGCCTGGCTCAGCCGGTTAGAATCCAGGAGATTCTTTGGAGAAAACGGTACTCCAAGTATCTCATCAATGCTGTTCTCATGCTTCTTCAGCCATATCGAAATGGCGGCAAGCTTCTGAGTCCTGGGTGGACGCCTAGAATCTTGATCGACATTGAGACGCTGTATGATTTGTGGTTGAAGAACACGAGAGACGGTCGAGGTTTTTATGGCATTGACGATGATCTTTTGGACCGTTGTCGTGTTGAAGCTGAGGGCAACGACGACGATGAGGACGAGGAGGAGGAGGAGGAGAAGGAGGAGGAGGAGGAAGAGGAGGATGAGGATGATGAGGATGAGGGAAAGGGAACCGCAATGGTAATCCGCAGAGCCCAATTCGCACTCCCCGAGGATGTGGAGGCCTGGGCTTGGGTTTGATTCTCTCCCCAAATGCGGAGTATGCATCTACTAGGTGGAAGTGAAGTGTAAACGTGTTTAGATGCCATTGACGGGGCGCTTTATCGAGAGTACTAGGCATTATGAGGTCATTTTTCGCCCAGGTTCGTGGCTCGCTTCGTAGATGTTTTGACGAGGAAACTGAGGAAACTGTGTGGCACAATTGCGGTGAGCACTATCTTTGATCGCGATGCAGGCCGCTGGAGGGCGTTGTCGAGGTACGCCACCGGGTTGCCCTGGCGTCGTTGTAGGTATCGCGAGAGGATTCTGCATTCCTCGTACTTTTATCCATGCCAGGCCAGCAGACACACGTCGTCTGCCTGTAATATCGGGGGATTCGAGATTGGGGCGATGACGCTGCATATGTAGCCGCATTAGCGAAGTGGTGAAGCGGACAGCCTGGGAAGCCGGCAGCTCTGTTGCCCCAGGCAACGCTCCATGACAATTTACCCTCACCGTTGCACCTTCCACCAGTTGACTCCACAGCCCTTCATCAACGCAACGACCACGACAACGACCACCGTTTTCCCTTTTTTCACTGGGAAACAGGAACGGCTCAATCCATAATTAATATTCCCATCTGTCAGGCTCGAAGTTGTTTCAACTGCGGCGGATCTCCCCCCTTCTTTTTCTCTTCGCATTGCCCGATATTATTCCTTACTGTTCGTTTTAATTGTTCTGTTCTGTTATTCTTCTCTTCACAATCAGTCGCCTTGGTTCCTGCGTGTCCCCGTGTCCTCCGGCCATTGAATCGGCCTTGCTTCTCGGGTCTTGCACCTTTAACGATCGCCATTATCCCAATGGTGATACGATGAAGTCTCTCATCCAGAGACGAACGGATCAAAACGCATTGAGCGAGATACAACGAAATCAGCAGGACCAGATCTCCTATCGAATGGCACCTATGCCTCGCGATGGCTACCTCCCCCAGCAACAGCCTGCAAAGGACGACACTCGGGGCCGATCTCCGACCAAGAATGCATTCACTACGCTGACCCGGAAGGCAATGGCCAATGGGGGCAAGTCGAGGGAGGTATCGCCCACGAAGCCCAAGAAGACCAAGTCGGGCACGAACCTCGCCGATCTACTCACGAGGCCCAAGTCTATACGGAATTTACATAAGCTCATCATCGACGAGGATTCCCGCCAGACGAAGGACAAGGAGAACAGGTCTCCTGCGGATCCCGGCAGACCCGAAAGCTCATTCGTGCCTACGCCCATCTACTCCCAATTCTGCCGGGACTCAACTACTGGAACACCAGCAGCTTTGTACGGACCTCAGCAGGCCAGTGATACTGAGAAGAAGCAAAGGCCTAGGTCCTTCCATCCTCATTACATGCCCAGTAATACCTCGTCAGACCATGTCGCAGCAACGGCCTCTCCTACTAAGACTTCGGGGCAGACCTCGTCTTGGGAGAGGTCACCCGTGAAGGGCCCTCGATCCAGGCTCCAGACGGCTTTTGGCCACTCCCGATCCAAGTCTTCGGACGCCGCCTCAGCAGAGCCATATATCAACCCCAAGGATATCGACGCTCACCTCGAAGCCATGCTGAATAGAAGGAACATCCCGGAAAACCAGAGGTACAAGATGAGGAATCTCAACAACACGATCAAGATGGAGTTTATCCGCCAGGACTGGGCCGAGATGCAGGCTTCCAGAGTCGATAGTGCCAAGTCGAATGGAGCCAGGACAAGCCCCGAGGCCCCATCACCAACTTCAACCGGGCTCGATCCGGAGGAAGCCAAGCCCAAGCGGAACCGCGGAAAGAGCTTTACGCTAGCTCGCGGCAACAAAGGTTCAGGCTCGTCGGGAAAGAAGTCGAGGGTGGAGGGAACCCTCGGCAGGCATTTCCGAACCAAGTCTACCGAGAGCATTAGCAGCAGTGATCGACCACTATCCGGTATTTCTACTTCGTCTGGGAGCGGCATCCTATCCAAGATCAAGCTCGGACAGGGCCCTGGAGATTTTGTCTCTTACCTTCGAAAGGTCACCAAGCCCGAACTGGTCGAGGTTGGCAAGTTGCACAAGCTGCGGTTGCTCTTGAGGAACGAGACCGTTACCTGGACAGAGGATTTCATCCAGCAAGGCGGAATGAAGGAAATTGTCGATCTCCTGAACAGGATCATGGAAGTTGAGTGGAGGTACGTGAGATTTAAAGCATTCTGGAATGTGAACCCTGATGATCAGGCTCTCTAACATGTTTCTTAGGGAGGAGCACGAGGACGCACTTCTTCACGAGACTTTGCTCTGCCTCAAGGCCTTGTGCACCACGGCGTTGGCGCTTCAGTACTTGCATTCGATCCAGGCTTCGTTATTCCCAAAGCTGCTCCATATGCTCTTCGATCCTGAGAAGAAAGGCCCCAGCGAATTCACGACCCGGAACATCATCATTTCGATCCTCTTCACGTACATCGAGTCGGCGTCGGGACATGAGAGGATCTCCCGTGCTAAAACCGTTCTTGCGCATCTCCACGATCCGGAGCCCCCCGAAGAAGAACGTCCCGTTCCATTTGTGCTGGAAATGCGACGAGACCGCCCCTATCGTGTCTGGTGCAAAGAAGTCACCAACGTAACCAAAGAAGTTTTCTGGATATTCCTCCACCACCTCAACATTATCGCCCTCAACAAGCCCGAAGACGGCTCGGCCGCCCCCAACAAGCTCGACAACGACGATCTCGCATACATCTGCCGTCACTTCCCCCAGGAACGACCCCCCGTCCCCGCCGCGCCCTACGTCGGCGGAGTCGAGTGGGACGCCACCAACTACCTCGCCTCCCACCTCGACCTAATGAACGCCATCATCGCCTGCA
>JUDQ01000122.1:68585-84240 GCA_000812075.1 Scedosporium aurantiacum
CCCGCTGCTGGTGGTCGGGAAGGGGGTTTGTCGTGGCTAGCCTAGGAGCAATCGATTTTTCTCGTTGCTGGGGAGCATTGTTGAAAGAGGCGGGAAAGTTCCGTTTTTTTTTTGTCCATGCGTGGCGCCAACACTGGCATGAAAAGGACTGCATTTGCATCATGGTTACACAGGACGGACGAGCAAACGTTTTTTTTTTTTTCCTTTTTCACTTTTTCACCTTTTTTCTTTTTTGTCCTTTCTCTTTTTTCTTCTTTCTTTTTCCCTTGATGAGAATGTCAACATTAAAATGGAGTGATTGACGAGCTGAGAGGAGGACAACATGCATAACACTACAGACCAAACTTGGGCGGCCATGCAACATCAACGACAGAGCGGGATGGGATGCATTTAGTTACGGGGGGGTGTGAGACGAAGGGATAGTCACCAAAAAGCAAATCGAGCATCTCGAAGCATGGCCTTTTTGGATCAAGGGAAGTAAAGTGGCAGTGCCAAGTAGGTGTTTTGGCTACGCAACTCGGTAACTGTCCGCTTCTCTCGGAGCCGTTCTTCCCCCCGTCCACTCTGCGGACCGGAGAGTTTTACTGTATTTCCTTTTCTCTCTCTCTCTTTGTTTTCTTTTTCTTAACATTGGTCTAGGCGTATGGTCATGGTTTTCTGGTCGTTTTGTCTTAATTTTTCTCTTTTTCTTTTTTTCTCTTTTTTTTCCTTTTGTCTTCTCTTCCTTTTCCATTGTGCATCCTCATATCCTTTTCACTTTTTTTCGAGGGTTCCCCATTGTGCTTTGCCTATGTTTGGTTTCCCTCCTTTCAGATCCGTTTTTGTCCTTCTGTCGAAGGAGTGGGACTCCCAAAGACGGAAACAACGGGAGATTGTGCGCGGAATCTAGACAAGGCAAGAAAGAAGATGGAACCAAGAACAAGGGAAGAGAGAGGGAGGACGGAGTGGCGGAAACCCCAACTTGCTTCCTACGTTGTCCCCTCACCTCCTCTCTAGACTAAACCGACACCCACCCCTCCCTTGATCTAGGTGGCGTTGACGAAACTGCTGCCATTTGTCTTTCTTTCTTTTTGGGGGAAGTAAATTATGAATAGTCTCATGCGTATGAAGGTAGCATGTCTTAACGAATTGATGACAACACTGGAAAACTGAGACAATAAAGTTGAAGAGAAATCTGTCCTAGATGTGTTGATGTGTTGGGAAGGGGGGGTAAGCAGGCCCTTCCCCTCCCTTACAACATGCATAGATTCAAACCTATCTGATCTCTGACTCCGAGTCACGGAGGGTCACTCTAATGATCATCAACCAAGGCAGCCCTGGCCCATGTAAGAGTCAATGGGGCAAAAGGAGAAGAGGGGCAAGGTGGAGGCACTGAGGAGGAATGCAGTTAGGGCCTGGATACGTATTGTGGCGCCTCGGCAAGACCCTTGCTCTGTTCTCGCATCTTATTGTTCAGTTCGTACGGAGACTGCTTCGAGATATGCCTTCGTGGGCGCGGCGGTGCCGAATCAACTCTAGAGTCTTGCCCATCCATGACAACTGCCGATCACTCTCTTCCCAGAAACCTCGCGCAACCCCCACCCGCGGCGAAGACGTGCTGCCCGATAGGAAGCACTCTGCAGGCTTAGCTAGAGCTTGCCCCGGTGTGTCTTGAACGCTTCATGCACTGACATGCCACTAGCAACGGCCTCCTTCACCCTATCGTCGGCGGCAGTAAGCTTGGGCAGCAGGTCGACGACATCGCCGACCTTGTCCTGTGGGATAACCACCACACCGTTGGCGGGGTCGCAAAATACAAGGTCACCAGGGTTGATAATAGTACCGTCTACATCGAGAGGTACCTGTACCGCCCATGGGACACTCCCAGCCCCAGCTCCCACCGTCGACCGTCCTCTGGCCCATATCTGTAAACTCTCTTTAGTGATGAGGAGGGAGGTGAAGCTTGTGGGAGGTGCCACATGAATCTAGGCATGCGACTTTCAAGATCCCAAATAGGGATTCAGGAGAGACAGAGGCAGCGACTTACCGGCAAACCAGTACTCCTTAGCTCGTCGAGATCTCTAATCCTTCCAATGATGACAATGCCCTTTGCACCACGCACTTTCATGCGAAGCGCCATAATGCCGCCGCATACAGCATTCCTCTGGCCATCGGGCTGCTTCAGTATCACAATCGTACCAGATTCGGTAATGTCAGACCAATTGGTATCGGAAGGAACGTTCTTAGGCGGATTTTCCAACGTTACGCCCTTGGGAGCAAACAGCACAGTCGACGCCGGAGCAATAGTTACGGGGGCGTCGATTGCCTCTGGTTGGCTGTAGGGATCGACGTCGGCAAGAAACCCGGCACCGGGTACCTTTAGGCGAAGCAGCGCATCCGAAATGTCGCAGGCTGTATACTGCTTAAGGATGCTCACCGAGTCCTGCGAGGCTTCGGCTGTCTTGGTATGCGCCATTGTGAATAAAGATGACCAACAGAAATTGGGGGTGTGTGGAAACCAAAAAATGGAGGAGCCCTAGTGTATGAAGTAATGCCAGGGGCCTTTTGAGAGCCGTGACGCAGTTAAGAACGGGTGAAGGGAGCAAATAGAAGTCGTGCGGGTCCCCGCTGCGGGAGCTACCGATGCCTTGGAGCGTGTTTGGTCACACAAGTGTCGTCAGTAATAGTCGTCAACCTGCTACTACATCTAGAAGCGACCAAGTAGGATGGGATGCTAGCTCGTGTGCGTGATATGGTGTTGTCGTCAGGCGCACTAATCCGCTATGCCGATGGATCTAATTTTGGTCCAGTGTTGACTCGGCGGCAGTTCCGATGCGCAATGGCCCCGTTACCCGAGGTTCAGCACAAACGTTATCGGGCCATGTGTCGACGTGGGCGCTGGTCTCAAGCTTCTGCTAGGCAGCTCTTGTGGTGAAGCGTGTCGTTAGCAACCATGGTGGGCTGGAACGCACTGGCCAATCGGTCAAACATTGCCGAAAATCGGAGTCGCCAGCTACCAAGGACAACGTACGAAGTAGCATCGTTGAAAGCAGCGACTAAATTGATGGCGAACGAATGGTCTCGGAAGAGACAAAGTTGGAGCCGCAGCTACCCTTTGTCAGTTGCGTGGAGCTATTCCACTTCGGGCATGAGATATTGTCCGCTGGAATGGTGGCTGCAGACCTGGACTTTGTCGACCAGGTTGAACATCTCTTCTCCAAGGGTTGTGCTGCTCAGCGGTACATGTAGTGATGTACTATTATATATGCCAAGACGTCGACCAGGGATAAAGAACCGGGGGTCCATGGAGATGGCGCCGGTGTACGAAGTGATGGAGGTGGGACGAAGAAGGCGTTTGAATCAGTGGGTAATCACGGCGGGCGACTGGTTGCTGGCCGGCTTGGAATCCCCCTACATCGCCCCCAAGAGCTAGAGCATATGAAATTGTCCGAATTCACGGTAAGTAACATTTGATCCCACTCTGTGATACAAAGCAGTTTGTGGATATCAATGGCATGAAGAGGGTTGCGAGCCGCGATGGCATGGAGTCGCACAGAATACGATGCCGCCACAGTCATTGGGCGAAGCTCCTGACTGATACTAGCTCCAATGTTCCTGCCATTGTCTCCGTCGCCTGTTAGATTTCGGGCTAGTCGGGGCATGATGGGGGATGGCAGGAACGACAGAGCCAATGACCAATTAGTAAGGCTCACTTGCAAATTGAATTGCGCATTAGTCTCATACTACCGAGTATATTCTCTCACTGTGCAAGCAAGACTAGCCTCACGTGCCAGAAGTAGGAGCAGGTGCGAGCCTGGAGGACCGAGAGAGGCTTCCTTCTCTGATTTTTCTGTGCAGTACATACTACGTCTCTACCTACACATTGCAATTTTACATGGGGGTAGAAGGGGTGAACGTAACTCCCGTCCGAGAATACTTGAGTACAGCGCCATGCCCAGCTGTAACCCCAGTACCACCTGATGTAATGAGAGAGCCACCTTCCCTGGATGACAAGAATGGGTGTGAAGATGAGTGGATGCGGGGGTAACATGACACAGAAAGAGTAAGGCAAGATCCTCCAAAAACATATTCTGTGTAAGTAGGGCAGGGACCTCACCAACTTTTATAGGAATGCGTCATAAATGCCGGTGATACACCGAGTCGAGACCAGCTCTGCTTGACATCACTGCCTTTGAAGTGACTTGGAGGCAGCTGGGACCTACATATGAGGTGGATGAGGAAATGGGGTTTGGAGCCATTGTTTGACCAAGCAAAGAAGCAAAGAAGCAAAAAAGGCAGTCGATGTCAAGCTTACACGTATGATTGAGGTGGGTCTCACTGAGTTGGGGAATGGGATGCATCGTTGATGAAGTATCGGGGCATACCGTCATTTATATTACCACTTCTCCGACGCTTGATGGAGTGACCCGGCCGTAAAGGATCGGGGCAACAAGGTGTCGAGGGCAAGACCGAGCTTGTCTGTTCGTAGGCATGTACGGATTGGTTCGAGGACATCGGGATATACCCGCTGACTTGGCTCGGGTTCACACTATATTATGTATGTCCCGTACAGTAGTGTACACTAGCTCGTGGAACTCGCATGCCGAACGAGGGCCATCACTCCCCTCTCTCTACTATGAGTATGCTGTAAGTGGCTTCTGGATGCAAGCTCGACGATCCTGGGCCCAATCCCCGACCGGTGAGAAACGGCTGTTCCCTGTTTCAAGTCGCCGGGGGGAGAAAACTAGGTGATATAAATGATCTTTTCGGGCAAGTCGGGTGTGATGGTTTGAAGGCGGTCAAGACTAGCGTCGCCCACAATAACACCTTCCATGGTGAGGTGTGGTGAGATTTGCCCAGTGATGCTTGCCCAAGCCCTTGTTCTTTATCCCTGTCATGGCTAGGAGCCATCAGAATATGGATATTGCCATGACTTGACCGAGCCATGCCCTTCAGACTCTGGTGTTGTAAGTCAACGGGTTGAAAAATGGAAATGGCGTCAGAATTATCGAAGGAATTTTTGGGACTTTCCTCTGCTACGTGGGTGTTCATGGTCAGCCCGTTCGGGCTGAAGTCGGGAAGTATCATTGAGAGGCCCGAGTAGTACGTCTTGGCAGAGTCACTCAATGCATCCCATACTGTACCTATTGTGCGTTTACACCGAAGGCTGAAGGTAATAGATATTGAATAAAAGGCAGGCAAAGCCTTTCTGCTCCTTCAGGGATCCCTCTATTTTGTTTGCTCGTGTGTCACTGGGCGGACCCCACACCGCCCTTCACCAAGCAGTGCTTCTTTCAGAGCATGGGGTGGTTCCAATTCAAGTTTCCCGAAGAGATATACACTTACAGTGCAGTGACATGCAAAGGTGGAGGAAGTATTTAGCGAGGGCCACATCAGAGGCGTGCCCGTTAACCTCAAGAGGGGGTCTAATATCCCACATACTTCTCCGCTTTGTTGGCTGCAACCCTAGGGACACATGATGATGATGATGCTGATGATGCAGGATATCAACAAGTCGATGACCTGGAGGAGATCGAAGCCGTTTCGAGGAGGGGTAGTACTATCGAAGTGTGGGATGAAAAGAGGTTTTTGATTCCCTCCCACGTTGGGTGACGATCCTGGCCGCGGCAGGCATACGCATTGACCAACGCTTTCGTTCACGTTGATTCGCGCTCCAGTTACCAGTGGCGCGGGTTGGCGAAAGCGGAGCGCGTTGGCATGAAAACACCAGAGTCCCGTGCAGCAAAGTTGCTCCTCGTGGTTTATGAGCCAGGGATCGGCATGGGAACCCTGATGAAGCTCGGTCCTTAAGGTGGGGGAATAAGGGTGGACAGAGCTTCAAACTTGCCTGGCCACGATGGTCGGCTTATGCGGGCCCGACCGCCTCGGTCAACTGGCTTGTTAGGATGGGGGAACGGGACAAGCTTGTCTGGTCATGGCCGCGGCAGAGGGGCCAGCTGATTCGAGGCCAGGCGTGGTTCATTTCAACCCCATTTATTTTCGGGACCTTGCTTGAGGAGAGGTGTAATCGCTCCTCATGACTACTTCGTACCTTCCCGCAGGAAAAAGGATGTTGTCCCTTGAAGAGATTGTTCTGGTACACCAACACAAACAATACTATACTCCATGGAGCCCTGCCCAACACCCAATGAGAGTTTTAAGTCCGCTAGCGCTCGGAATTAAGTCCATGATGACCAAGTCCATGATGACCACCTCCAAAAACAGATCTGCCCATAATATCTAATCGCCGATAAAAAGCACCCATGAGGGGCAGAGTGCGCATATTTTCTCCGGAGGAGCGACGTGTAGTGGAGTAAATCACCTCGCATCAGGACTATCCAGGTATCACTGAAAAGGCCTGGAGCGGTGGATGACAGAAGCCTGGTTAGAGCGAATGATGGCACGTGGGTATACTTGCAAAGACACGAACAAGCGAAGCGCCGGCGCTGGAGGAGGCACATCTAAGTCTTTTGGGAGACACTTCTGAGTGCACATTGATTTCAAGTAGTTACTGTCGACACCGGGGAAGCTCACACTAAACCTCGAGCTCTTAGGCTGCGAAGACTCTCCCACCAGTGCCTCCCAGAGGAGGGCAAGCCAGTTGAAGGATCAATGATACTTGGTAGGCGCAGCAGTTCCTTCGTACTCGACTAGCCCTCCCCCCCGAAAAAAGGCATCATCTAGCTACCGATCTGAAACCCGCTGTTATTAGAGCATATCCATCAATGCTCTTTTTTTCTTCTTCCTTCTTTCCCTGAGCAGCCCGATGTTGTTGACATGGGACGTTGGCTGATCCAGACACAGAAACATCAAATGCCATTGGATACCATCCGAAAGGTACACCTCACTTAGCTTACAATCACATGTGCCGCCCCAACTTTGGGAAGCTGCAGTGCCCCTCGTCAACATTTTGATAGATCAATTTATAGACCAAGTACGCGTAAGAGGTACCGAATGTAGTACAAATCCCGTGTGTGAGGCGAGGGAATTGGAAGGCATGAGTGGAAGAGAGGAAGTCGCAACTGCCAGCTAGCGGGCTTGGATTGGCCTGGCCCGGTCTTTGGATTACATACTTCTTCGTACACTACTTCGTACTGCCACCACGGTCACGGTGCAGGCATCCTCCAGCAGTGCTCGACCAAGACGCTACTGACACACCAAGACGCACCGGACCACAACCACACGTAATGCGTGTTGCCCCCAAATTTCCCCTTTTAAGCTGGCCAAATTCGTAAGGAAAATCGCTACCTTCAACTGCAATTCCTACACCCTCCTCCAAATCTCACCTCGCCCTTCCCCCCAAACCCGTACAAACTAGCACTAACCTTGCCCACCCTTTTCCCGCCTCGACTCTCGTCCGGCCCTTCTGGTCTTGCTGGAGACGTTGATCAACGTGAACACATCAAAATCAGACACACTGGATCAATTCCTTCCCCCACTTTCCTCGCAGCCCAGCTTGGAGTACTGACACTACTGACACTACTGACACTCCTGCCTCTCGGCTCTAGTTACACTAGTTACTAGTTGCTGCCGCACCCGTAATCCGCTGTACCTTGTACTTCTCTAGCCGCAGCCAGGGCCGAAAGATACCAGACACCTTTTGGGTCAAGCTCAAGGCCTCGTCTCGTTTCTATTGCCCACTTTCTGAGCCACGCCCACACACCCCCTTCCTTTCCTTTGGGTTTCTTCGCACCCTTTGAGAAGCCACTTTCCCGGTCCATACATTGTATTCGTGCAGATACTGGGCTGCTTGACAGACGCCTCAAACACCTCACCCACAAAGACGCCCAGCTCCACGTTCCCTTGTTCGTTCTTCTGCCTCCGTCACTCGCTTTTCGACTCGACTCACCACATTCCCCGTCGTCCACTCTGCATACTCGCCTACCGAGCAGGCAGCTAAACATCCCAGCAGCCTTTTCCAAGAGAAGCCCTCCTTCTGCTGTCTTTCCGTCCAGGACGACCCAGGTTCTCGACCCCACCCCACACCAAGACTTACCAGATCTCCCAAAAGCTCTGCAGGTCGTGCCGCGAAGGGCAAAGACTTGGTGGCTTTTGGAAAGCAAAAATAAAAAATAAGGAAAAAAAGAGGCTAGGTTCTATAATCGCCATTCAGCGCTTACCGGCCTTCGAAAATGTCGATAAAGTAAGTTAGATCCATTCTTCCTCACTTCCTCTCAATTCTCTTTCACTCAGTCTCTCTGCATTCCTCATCCTTGATCGTTTCCACCCTCCCTCACGGCCAACTCTTAGCCTTCCTCTACCCATTCCTACCTCAAGCATCATATTTGCCTTTGCCTTCTCTTGCATCCCGCTGCTGCGTTCCTCCTTTTTCCTCTTGCCCTGCTGGTCCACCCCATATGTTACGCTATCTGTAAGATAGCCGTCCATTTATTCTGTACCATACCCTTCTCGGTCTCTAGCAGTCTTCAGACTCTCCTCCCCTTTCATTCCTAGCCTTACGAACAACCTTCCTCCCCTACCTTAGTCATGACGGACCAGTATCTTCAGGAGCAACACACATATGCTATTGCCCGGAATGCCCATTCAGATGTTGCACCCGTGAGCCATGAACCTGATGAGAGGACCAGTTGGGTGATGCTATCGCGAACCGGGGAGATTGTTAGACTACCCCATGAGCACATACTGCATACTACGGGCTCAAGGGTGAGCATCGACCTTTCAGTCCCGAAATCCCTCCAATCGCGGACACCAACACCGTTTTCGTTGAAAAGCGACAATGGAACTGCCTACATAACAAACCAAAGGGTAAGATGACACACTACCACTAGTTTCGCGTTGCCACATAATACGTGTGCTCGCGTCAACAGCTTTCCGTCAGGAACCTTTTCTAAGCTTTGTGTTACACTGGATAGATAATTTATTTACCTTCCAAACCTACGGAAGAGCTCAAGTCTTTCGCTGCTCCAATACTCAACTTTGAGGATTCTCACATCTCATCGCCGTGGTTTGGATCCTGGTATTGGTTCGCTGTTGTCACGCCGGTTTCTCAAGGGGGTATTCCGCCAGACATTGTGCGGGTGGAGGTGAAGTTAACGTTCAAGGATGGTGGGCACAATGAGTTCAGGGACAAGTTTGAAGAGTTGAAAGAGAGGCTTCACCACGTCAGGGACATCGAGAGGGAAACGGGCCAGAGAATCAGAATACCCGACGAGCCTTTGCCAGCATACGAAGCACCACTCAACGCACCTAGCTCCTCTACGACCCGTCTTGCCCCGCAACCAGTTCCTGCCCGATCCGACAGCTCTGCGAGTAGAGGCCGTGCGCCGGATGAGCCACCGCCAGGTTATGAGGAAGCTCAAGCGCAAACCATCAGTATGAGACTCGAGGATCACATTCGGGATGCTGTAGAGAGAGGCAGTGATGATTAGATGGCGGTCACGAACACAGGGCACTTTTGAAATGAGAGAAGCTGGGATGAAATCCGTTGGACGCCCATGATACCACGATTGCTTATGTCTAAACCGTATTGGCGTGGGGTTTATTGTGTGCTACCGGAGTTATTTCTTGTCATTTCCCTCCTTTTCCCGCACATCATATCACAACAATTGGCCAAGTGAACGAAATCAACCTGTCGATGTTCGACGATGGGCTACTTATCGGCCACTATTCCTCTCCACGAGGGGTGGTTGTTGGGCTCGCCTGGTGTGTCCACAGCCAGGCCAAACTTTTAGCATCTGATGCGGTGCGGTCCCCGCCGACGTACCTCGTTACTAGTGAAGGGATACGATACGGAGCCCTAGAGAGGAAGATAAAGTTCCCACGAGCCGGGGCCTCGAGGCCCAACCGGTACTCTGTCTGGGCTTTTAAGTGATCTCACATCCATGTGAGCTAGGCGAGGGGATGAAGAAGAAAGAAAGATGCCTGACACAAGAAGATGAGGTGCTCGATTCAGGGTAGTGGTCGCCGCAGTTTCAATAAATATACAAACAGAGAATAATTCAGCGAAGGAAAAGGTAATGGAGAGAGGAAATACTCCAGAGTAGCTACGCTCATTTTCTGTTGTTGGGATGATGTCGTTCCAAGTCGTTGTTTCATGCCCATGTGAACATCCCTGAAGTACTAATCCATCGCTGATTGTACATGCAGAAACTCGGAGCACTTCGTCCCACTTTGGGGGGGAAGAGGCTAGGAGGCCTGTAGCTTATGCCAAGACGATACACGTGACTTAAACCCAAAAGTCAGCCAATCACGACAAGTCAATTTCCTAACCAGATTTTCGCCTGAGGATAGCAACCGAGCTCTTCCGAACTGGCTCACACGTCCTAAATTTTCCCTTGAGGGCCCCTTCGGAATAGAGTCGAATATCACCTCATCTGGACCGAACAAATTGCCAACAGTCCACACACACCGTCCTTTCGTTCCTCCCGCCCTTTCCGCCTTTTTCCAATCAGCTATTGGGAAACACGCCTTTTCCCCTTCGCGCCGAGTAAATCAATCGAATCGCCATGGGTGTTTGGGATACTATCACGGAGCTCATCGACGCGGCTATGCCGTGGAGCGAGGCTGAGGCCGAGGCCCCTGCTGAGACCCAGACTCAGGTGAGGAGTGTTTTTTTAAGAGTCGTTGGAGGGATGGATGAGGACATATATATTGGGGCCAATTCAGTCAATTGAATCGTCAATTGGCCTTCATCCAGCAGCTCTCGGTTTTCGGGTTCTAGTGCGGCATTGGCTTTTTGCGGGAATATGGTATCAGACATGCGTGTAGAGCGTTCGATATACTAACGCACTTGCTTTCAATCTTATAGGACGAGGCCGTCGAGGATACCAAGGTAGAAGAGGAAGAGGAGGAGGAAGAGGAAGAAGAAGAGGAGGAGGAGGAGGAGCCCGTCGACCCCAAGGAGGAGCTTGAGAACGGTGCGTCATATTATCCATCATCCCAACGATTCCTACGATCCGAGTCCGGCCTTCAACGAACGCGCAAAGGGGTGGTGTCAAATGGTTCATCCGAAGGAGCCTCGAAACACGATGAATGCGCTTGATAGGCCTGGAGTCTGTTCGGATTTTGCGGACGATGAGCCGCCACGCATGCACCCCATTGGACCACGCCGGCTAACGGAAGCTTCACAGAGTGCAAGGAGTCTGCTGCTTGCGCGCCCGCCAAGCACCACTTCGACGAGTGTGTCGAGCGAGTCACCGCCGCCATCGATGCTGACGGCAAGGCCAACGAGGACTGCGTTGAGGAGTGTACGTCCATGAGCCCCTGATGCCCGAGATTTATTCCACAGGGAAGGAAGGGAGGAACGAAGATGTCCCCCCACTTTCTTACCCCCTTACGACGAGAATGTGACTTGTCGCAATTTTTTTTTTCTTCTTCTACGGAACACATCACTATGGTGTCTGGTACTGACATTGAACGCCACTTAGTCTTCCACCTCGCCCACTGCGCCAGCGAGTGTGCGGCCCCCAAGCTCTGGGCGAAGCTCAAGTAAACGAACCTGCATCGTCCGATTACGGATATTCGATGGGTCCTACGCGAGTTTGATCCGGCCTCCCCCTCCCGTCCGGCCGGATTCTTCTCTGCACCATCGAAGTCGGTGGAAGAGGAAGTGGTGGCGCAAAACGACAACGACCATGGGGTTACCAACCCGGCGAGGGCTGAGAAACGAAAGACGGCCGCTACTTTTGGATTGCCGGTGGTATGGTCCGTTTTCTTTTATATGATATGGTGTATAGACCTGGTGGGGAGAGTGTGTGTGGCAATGTAGTTTTTGGTCATGTATCATAAGAACCTGATTCGACAACAATAGATTTCACTCCATTGCATTTTGTTCTAAGGGGGTGGTTCATGAGTTGCAAGTCTTGGTGAGAAGGTGAGTTGATTGAATGAGAGATCAAACCGCGGAAAGGCGGGATGGATGGGACCACTAGGTTTCTTTCTCGAGGTCTTGACCAGTCAAAGAATGCGGTTTGCCTCGTGCGAAGTGCTGGAAGACAGCCAATAGGGAGGGGCATCTATTATTGGTAATTGATTTCCCGTCTGAAGGAGGGAGTTTGTGTGTGGTGGTGATATTGGAGAACCAGGGGACATGGATTAAGGTTGGAAGCAAGGGAGAGATTCCGTGTTTTGTGTTGGCTGAAAAGGAAGTCTGGGCTTCCTAGTCTGGCTCTGGGGCTGATGAGCTGTTTTTTTCTTTTTTCTTTTTCTTTTTTTTTTTAATTATTGTAACATCAGAATCTCGTCTCGTTGTTTGACCTTTAGTGGAGTTCTTGAGAGATTCATGCTGTCCGTTTTTTGCCAATTCCTCCAGCTTGTCATTGGAGAGGAACAGTTCGAAAACAAAGACTCAAAAGCGGGACAACGCCCGCTGCATCATCACGAGTATCAACTCAGAAGTAATAGATGCCTCGGCATCTCCTCTGCACCGCTCTGCACACACGGACGCCGTCCGCATCTAGAGCTGCGAGCGAACTGCAGCACACCCTTTTCCCTTTCGCACCTACTTGTCTAGGAAAACCACCTGAGGATTAATCCCCCCCCCCCAATCTCAGCTTGGGGGAGAATGTCCGTGGGCAGGAAAGCGGGATTAAAAAAGATCGTCCTGGGGTAGCACAGCAGGGATTGAATTGCTTTGAGAGTCGTACTTCGTAATATCGGGTGCCGTGTTATGTTTTGTGCAGATGTTATGGCTAGCTAGATGTTTGATGGTTTTACCTGGATACGATGCGTGTTGCAGTTGTTTGTGCAGTATATTGAAATTGGCGATTGAAGCAAATTCATCAATTTCATATGTCTTGATATTTCAGTGATAAAAATCCGAGGAAGCAGCGCCCAGTAATCACCAAACTGGCGACTATCACCATCAATTGATGACTAGTGAACGTGTTTTGCCGCTATGGACACTGCTGCACTAGCCCAGAGCCGGACATCGAAATTGAACACCAGCACAAGCCCCCCTTCCCGATTCCTCCATTCGCAGGGCTCAAACTAACTTCCTCTTGTCTCACGGTGACATTCTTTCCCTCTTTCCTCCCCGCCCTCCCTGGTCGAGCCAACTTGCAACAGACAACGCTAACTGGGCGCTCTTCTTTGCGCCCCCCTGCTGGGGTGGGATCAAATACCACACCCTGTGACCACCCCCAAGATAAACCCAGCCGAGAAGCAGATCTGGGCTGGTGGTGACTCGTGAATTCTAGATATGCAGCTGTTTCTGGTTCACCTCATTTCCAATCTTCTCCGGGGGGGAAAACCAGCCAGCTAGCAATTGCCCCCCTCCTCGAGCCCACCACCCCCTTGCATCGACCATTTGGGTTACTCTCGTAGTGGATTCTTTCGGCTGGAGGATTCTCTGGTGAGGCGGAGAGAAGCGGGAAGGATCGTTGATGCTTGAAACGATCTCTCTCTCTCTCTCTTTCGCTTCCTCTTCCGTGTTTTTTTTTTCTCTCTCTCTCTCTCTTCCTCTGTCGTTGTTTCTCGCGATACGGCGCATCACCTCTTGGCCCAAGTGATTTGTGTATGCAAGTCCCAGAAAATCGTCGGCTCCTGTCCTGACCTATCGACTCGAGTGACGGGCTCACCCATTCTGCGCAGACGACGAGCGCCAGCTATAGAGCCCGATACCATTGGTCCTCATAGACGACTTCTCTAGATAACTACTCTACCTTTCGCCGCGGCGAATATACGACCGCTACGAATATATCATGAGCCGACCATCCGACTCTATAGAAGGGAAACACGTGCTGGGCGTGACGCCGACCTCGACCGCAACAGCCGACGCCGAACGCGCAGACAAGAAGATGGGCGGCGAAGAACACGAACTCCCCGGCCGCGACGGCGCGACGATACAAATGACCGAGTCGGGCGAGATGAGGACGTACCGCACGTATAAGAGGAGGTGGTTCGGTTTGGCGCAGTTGATGTTGCTGAACATTGTCGTCAGCTGGGATGTAAGTCAAAAACAGCATCCTACCATACACATCTCACCCTTCAGCGCAGAAACAATCTTCAACAGGGAGGGAAAAAAAAAAAAAAAAAAAAACGAGAGGACTAACGAAAAACAATCACCTCTTAAGTGGCTCACATTCGCACCCGTCGCCGAATCCGCCGCGACATACTACGGCGTCACCCAAACCGCCATCAACTGGCTCTCCATCGCCTTCATGCTCGCCTTCCCCGTCATCGCCCCCGTAACGATCAAGATCCTGCACCTCGGGCCCCGCCCCTCCATCATGGCCTCCGCCGCCCTCGTCCTCGCCGGAAACTGGATCCGCTACGCCGGGTCCTACAAGGTCGAGCCCTCGGGGGGCAACTTCGGCGTCGTCATGTTCGGCCAGATCCTCACGGGTCTGGCGCAGCCGTTCGTGCTCGCCGCGCCCACGAGGTATTCGGATATGTGGTTCACGACGAGGGGGAGAGTGGCGGCTACGGCGGCTACGAGCTTGGCGAATCCGTTGGGGGCGGCGCTGGGGCAGTTGATTGTGCCTGAGTTGGTTTCTGGGGGGAAGAGTGAGCAGGTGTCGAAGATGGTGCTCTACGTTGCCATTATTGTAAGTGAAAAGAAGAAGAGGAAAAAGAAAAAGAAAAAGAAAGAGAAAAAAAAATGAGCACATATAACCCGAGTGGATGGAATTCACCGTTCTCAAGCTTACACGAAATGTCTTTGAAAAAAAAAAAAAACAGTCCTCCGTCGCCAGCATCCCATCCTTCTTCATCCCCGCCGCGCCACCAACCCCCGTCGCCCCCTCCTCCGAGCACGTCCGCCCCAACTTCCGCGCCTCCCTCCGCGAAGTCTCCCGCTCCCTCGAAGTCTGGCTCGTCCTCCTAACCTACTGGTTCTACGTCGGCCTCTTCAACAACATCTCCACGCTCCTCGTGCAAATGATGAAACCCTACGGCTTCTCCGAAGACGACGCGGGCATAGGCGGCGCCATCCTCATCCTCGTCGGGCTCGTCGCCTCCGCCGTCGTCTCCCCCATCCTCGACCGCACCAAATCCTTCGTCCTCGCCATCAAGCTCCTCATCCCCGTCAACGGCATCGCCTACCTCGTCTTCATCTGGATGCCCCGCACCCGCGAGATCGCCGGCCCCTACGTCATCCTCGCCCTCATCGGCGCCACCGGCTTCTCCCTCGTCCCCTGCGCCCTCGAACTCCTCACCGAGCTGAGCTACCCCGTCAGTCCCGAAGTTACGTCCACCATCGCCTGGTCGGGCGGACAGCTTCTCGGCGCGATTTTCATCGTCGTGTGCGGTGCCCTCGCGGACGGAAAGGACGCCGATCCGCCCGAGAATTTGGATCGTGCGCTTATTTTCCAGGCCGTCATGGCGTTGGTGGTCGTTCCGGCGCCGCTTCTTTTGGGGCTCTTTGGGCGGAAGGAGAAGATTCGTTTGAGGAGGGTGAGGTCTGATGAGAGGGGTTTAAGAGTTATGACGACTTGAGGTGTTCTTTTCATTTGGAACTTTTTTTTCGTTTCTTCTTTTTCATTGGACTTCGCGGAATCATCTCCTGGCCTTTTCTGTACGCGTTCATCTATTGATGTGCCCGAAGAGGAGGAAATGAGTTTTCCCCCTTCTTCAACCCCCTCCTTTGGATCTGGGATCTTGAGACTTGGGATATGAGCCATGGTTTCTTTTCATCTACGTTTGGGGGTTCGGATGGGGTTTTTCTGCCTTCGGTCGTCTTTTATATTCAATCCTTGGAAGGGATGTGTGATGTGTA
>JUDQ01000123.1:0-24944 GCA_000812075.1 Scedosporium aurantiacum
GGGGGGGGGGGAGAGAGAAAAAATCCCTACTTCCGGAGAGAAAAAGAGAAGGAAAAAACGCATCTCCAAAGATACCAGACGCAATAATTAAAACATCAATCATCCACCACCCCCCACAAACTTGACACTCTTCCTCCTCTCCCTCGCCCGTCCAGAACTCCCCTGCGCCATGCCTCCCCTCCCCAACGCCTCCCTGACGCTCTCAACAGCCCTACTCTGCGGCACGTCATTAGCGTCGCTCCTCACGGTCGACGCCGACCCGGCCGTAACCCCGCCGTTCGCGGAGCCCGTAACGCCGACACCCGCGCCCGCGGCGGGAGCGGGACTACCGCCATTACCACCAACACCGACAGCGCCACCAGCGCCGCCGACGCCGGCGCTAGCAACTCTACCTTTCGACCCGGCCTTCTCGGCGACGACGTACCGGCCCAGCTCGTCCGACCTCGCGGCGCCAGCCTCGGCTCTGTACCGACCAGGCAAACACGCATGGCCGCACCCATCAAGAGGACAACACCCATCCGTATCCTCATCGCCATGCCAAGCCTGTAAACACGAAGCATGGCCCCCATGCGCGCAAGCAGGACAATACCACCAAGTACAAAGCGAAGGCTCGTCGAGATCAACCTCGGGCGCGACGCGATGCCCGCACACGGCGCAGGGGGCCATGTGGACCTTACACCTCGCACATCGCCACACGGCGAGCTCGCCGTCGCGCGGGTCGACGTCGCGGGGCTTGCGGCACGAGGCGCAGTAGAAGGCGACCTTGACGTTTTGCTGCGCCGGGGCGAAGATGGATGTGTACGAGTCGGACCCCCAGTGCGGGAGGCCGGCGGGCCAGCCTTTGACGCAGAGGTTGCGGAGCTGGGCGGCTTCGACGAAGTGTTTCATTCCTGTGAGCCGGGAGTGGTGTTGGCGCAGGATGGACATGGCGTGGAAGGGGTCGATGATGGAGGGGGGCACGAGGGGGCCGAGGAGGAGGACCATGGCGGAGGCGGAGAGGGCGGAGGTGCGGGCTTCGAAGTGGATGGCGCGGGAGATGATGGTGTAGGGGTCGATGGGCGTCGTAGTGGTAGTGGTGGTGGTGCTGGGTGTTTTTGTTAGGGAGGAAGAGTCGGCCTTGGAAGGATTTAGAGGGTATGGATAAGGATGGTCACCGGGCCAGTAGAGATAGTCGTGCTCGGTGACGACTCGGCTCTCATCTTTGGAAGGGAGTGGTGGCGCGGTCGGCCTTTTAAGTTTCCCGATACGTAGCTCAAGAGAGCGAGGTTCGCTCGCGGTGGTGCCAAGGTTATCGTATTCCGATCGCGGATTAGACTGAGTATTGGACTGCAGCGATCCCTGCGAATACGGATCCGTGCCCATTGTGGTTTGCGAGATGAGGAAGATGTCGTCGGGCGACTCGGACGTCGGCACTGTCTTCGGCCTGCCGCCGGTTTGCGCGCGGGCCGGCGTAGTCTCCGGGGATTCTTCGAGCTCCCTCCCTCTTATCCGACTCTCATATTCACCCTCCGCGGCCTCACTCTGGGCCGCGCGCCTTTCTTCTCGCTCGGCCACGAGATCCTGAATCCGAGCCGCGTGCTTCATTCGTTCGCTATCTAGCGACGGCATCTCCGAACCCGACTGTCTGGTGGTATCTGTGGACACGGATGCCGAGAACACATGCGGGAAAGTATCGCTAGAGTCTCCGGGGGCGGCCGTCCGCGCTCTACCGCCGTTGGGCGTCTGCGGCCCGTAGTTGAGCTTGAGCGGTACCGGCTCCGGCTTGCTCGCCTTGGGCACGTCAATTGCTTTTGCCAGGGCCTGCGCGTCGTAGAAATCATAACCTTCTGTGATAGACTGCTCCGTCTCGCCGCTTCCATTGCTCTCGACGGAGAGGGTCACCGAATCGAGACGGCGCCGGGGACTGTCAGAGAGAGATGGGTGAGCAGCTGGGCCCAACGTAAAGCTCTCTGGCTCAATTACAGGCGTCAACCTCTTCCCCGGCACAAAGCCGTCGTGTACGTCTGCGTCACGGACTGGTCGTGCAATGGGGGTGGGGACGTTGGAAGTGCTCTCGATCTCCTCGGCTAACAAGGAGCGAACCGAACGATTTCGGTTTTCAGGAGCGAGGCCACCCCGCGAAGACAGTCTCCGAGGCGTGTCCTCGCCGTTATCGTTACCTTGGGGTACCAGGACAGTAACCTCCTTCGTTTTGACAGCGGGCTCGTCCTTGGGCACGTTCGGAGAAATGCCGAGCCTCCTCTCCAGGTGGTACTGGCCACGTTGGATGAGAAGGAGGTTGACCACGTAGGCGAGGATCCGCCAGGTCTGACCGAGTCGGAACAGCCTCGCACTCTCGGCCGTCCGGGCGTAAAGTTCCATGATGGTGCCGACTCGATCAACAAGAGATTTGCCGTTTTCGCGATAGGGTAGTTCTTGTTCTAGAATCTTTAAATAGCTGGCGGACAGGTAGTCATAAATCTCAACCCTTGTCGCGGCGGGTACGTGTCCAAAAGCCATGGTTTGCTGCGACCTGAAGAGACCCGTTACTTTGAGTGACTGCTCGAGTGTCAGGTTATGCTCGTCGGGTGGGGTAGGCGCCGAAGGGGGTGTCGAGCTGGCACTCGCATTGGTGACCGATCGACTGCTCCTACGGTGCTGGTTCCGATGTATTCTCCGTCGAGGCCCGACAAAACTCCCCACCACGTCTTCCTCGGAATCGCTCCTGCTAATACTCAGCATCGGTGCGGTGGGGGTCGACCCGAAGGTGGTTGTCCGCTGGACCTTGTTGCCCGTAGATTGGGCAGGCGGTGGTGGTGGTGGTGCCCGCGGCCGAAGCGCATCTGGCCTTTCGTCCAGGAACACCATCACATCCCCCCTCGGCGAGAACGCCATGCTGGAAAGCGACTGTCTGTCAATAACCCTCGGCGCAAATGCCACATCGCACTGACTAAAGCGACCATCCCTGCCCGCAGTCCAGAGCAAGTCCTGATCCTTCCACAACAGGCCGGACGGCGGAGCGTCGAACCTGTCAATTTCCTTGAAGGGCATCGTCGGCCGCGCAAGATCCCATATGTGCACGGCGTTGATTCCGAATCGCTTCTGGCTGGATTCATCATACGAGACAGCGACCTGCGCAACGCGTTTCCCCTGGGCGGTAGCAGACCAGAGGCCTGGTCTCCAAGCCACGGTGGCGACCGGAGCAGGCGTGGAAATGGTCCACTTTGCCTTTTGTCGCTTGTCGGCATTCTTGCTAAGATTCCAGACATGGCATTTACTATCCCCACCCGCGCTCATTAGATGATCTCCGTCCGGATGCCACGATATCGTCGAGCACGCCTTATCGTGCGCTGACAGCCGAAGCAACGGACTACTCGCCTTGCGGAGATCCCACTTCATGATGACGCCCGATTCCGTTCCACAGGCGAAGCAAAAACCTTCCGTCGGTGACCACTTCACGTGTCGCACACTATCAGCGTTGCACTTGAAGGCTTGCACGGCTCTGAACGTCAGCCCACCGGTCCAGCTCGTCTGGGGTGTCCTGATGTCGAAGCATCGCACCAATCCGTCCCGACTCCCGGAGAGCAGATAGGTCCCTCTATGGGGATTAATGTCCAAGGTGTTAACTTGTCGAGTATCCTCCACAGTCTGGACATATTCAAATGTCGTGCCTCCAGATCCGAACCGCGTAAGATCATACGAGAAGATCTTACCATTCGAACAGGCCGTAAAAATGGTCGAGTCGCCATGCCACTTGACGTCCTTGATGGACAACTGATCGGAAATAGACGACGCCCCTCCCGTCTTGGCCAGCGCAGGCTGCGCCGAGATCACGGCGCGAAGATCGAAGCCATCATTCATCTCCTGCCCGTCCACCGTGACGGTCTTGAGGATATGCCTACCAGCGAGGACGGCAGTGCGGCGATCGGGCGACGCGTCGAGACATAATATCGGGACGCCGGCTTTGTATTCCGCGTTTTGGGAGACGGCCGACCGATAGGCGGGGGCGGCGATGGCGGGGGCGCTCGTGATGCCGATGGCACCAGTCGAGGTGTCGGTGGTGCTGTCGGCTGCGACGCGGCCGAGGAGCTTGCGCATGATGCGATTGTCGCGATTATACATTGCTGGCGGTTCACTCAGCCCGGCGCATGCGGCGCCATTGGCGTTGTAATGCTCGGTGGTGTTGTGTGATATGAAGGAGTTGCTGGAAATGATTCCAGCCCATAGAGGGGGTTAGTCGAGCCGAGAGAGCTTAGCTTGGGCTGGGAGAGTCACGAACTTGCACACGAGGACAGAGCGTCCGAGTCTACCTGGGTACATGGGTACATGAGTACATGGGTACATGGGTACATTAACGAAGTACATTCTTCGTTATCTTATCAGAAATGGTCTGTGCGGGAAGGCATCAATTGTGCGACGAGCTCTGAGCCCAAGTGAACCATTCCATCAATTGATCTTCGTGACCAGAGCTTCAGAGACGTGTTCTTGATGAACTACTTCGTATTGCCTCCAATTAGGTACGAAGGGTGATATCTAGCTTTTAGCTTTCAAGCGTGAGGCTTCTTGCAGATCCGTCCCAGTCCCGTACGGAAGACATCGTGCCTCCGCTTTCACACGAGGAAACACCCTCAGAGAGGTCTCTCAAGTCCTCCAATTTCTGTCTATCCAAGCGGACTATATTTCTAGCCCCTACTTCTTCTGGCATACATTCAACGATCCTAAGACTTAAAGATATCGATCGGGAACTGGTTAGCAATCTCCTGATACCCCGCAACATTGGGATGCAAATGATCTCCGCCATCAAACTGCGCCTTCAACGCATCCCCTTGTCCAATGAACCCCGCAAAGTCCACCGAGTGATCAAACTCTCCCGAGGTCATGATCCAATCATTGACCCTCTTCCTCGCCGCCTCGCGTCCCGGTCCGCCGTAAGACTGGCCCTGGCCCGTAAACGGGGTGATGGTCGCGCCGATGGTCACGTAACCCTTGGCCTTGGCATCGGCGATGATCTGCTTGTAGGCGGTGATCAGGCGGTCGGCGAGCTGTGTTGCGCCGCCCTGGTCCTGCGGTCCGTTGCCGATGTCGTTGACTCCCTCGAAGATCATGACGTATTTGACCCCGGGCTGGTCGATGGCGTCGCGTTTGTAGCGCGTGAGGAGCGTGGGGCCGAGGCCGCCGGAGAGGATGGCGTTGCCTCCGGCGGCTTGGTTGCCGACTGCGACGTTGGTGATGCCTTCTTCTTGCATGCGGTTGAGGAGGAGGTCGGGCCAGCTGGGGAAGGGGAAGGGGAACGTGTGTTAGTTTCTATAAGTTTGATTCGAGTTGGGAGGCCCCGCGTCATGTTGTGTGGTCTACGTACCGGTTGTTGTTGTTATCTTCGCTACCGCGGCCATCGGTGATGCTATCGCCGAGGATGATCAAGGCTTGGGTGTCTGTGGGAGCCCAGATCTCAACACCGCTGACGAAGTACCTAGTTTCCAACCCCCTTCATTAGCACGCGTTCCATCTTCCTATCAACTTTCCCCATCCTTCCCCCCGTCATCCTTACCAATGGTTAGTGTTCCCACCAGCAACATTAGCCTCACTGACCGCATTTCCGTTAGCCATCCACGAGGTCGTCCGGCTGCCCGGGTGGCCCGTGATGCTAGAACCCTGTTGGCCGCTCTGGAGGTACATGGAAACGGTAAGCATGGATCGGGACTCGACCTTGTAGTCGATGGGATCCGAATACACGACCTGGCCCGCAGGTACGCTGACCGAGGCCTGCCCGTCGAACTTGAGCTCAGCAAGAGTTGCCGTGTCGATGCCGCCGACACCGGCCTTTCCGCCCGTGGGCAGAGCGAGGGTGGCGGCTGTGATTGGCAGAGGGCTGGTGCCGAAGGTGTTGGAGAACTGGACTCGGAGTCTCTCGGCGCCTACTGTCATGCGGAGGGTCTGGCGGAGAGTTGCGCCCTGGAATTGACTGCCTCCCGTCTGTTTGTTTTGCGAGTAGCATCAATGATGGTTAGCGATCAGTCGTAGAAATGCAGCTTGTAGCGGTAATAACGTACGAACGGCGCTGGCGGAAGATTGTTAGGCTCAACAAGCTGGGGCATAGAGACCCATGTCGGGACCCAGTGGCCGTCGGCGTCGGTGTCATTCTGGCGCCTCTGGTTCGAAGGAGCAGCGAACGCAGAGCTACCGAGGGCCAGGAAGGTCAAACCCTTCAAGGCGGCACCGAAGAACCGCATGCTTGAAGCTGGCCGGGAATCGTCTACAAAATCGAGATTGCCGCCAAGTACCCAGGAAGAACGATATCACGATATCACCACTGACAAATATGACAGTCGAGAAAGACCGATAGTCACCAACAAATGCAAAGCATACGATCCGGAAAGAATAGAACAATCACCTGAAGTTGAGGAACAGCAGGTGGCTGAGGGACAGTCCCATTAAAGGGAAAATGCTCATGACACATCTACTCAGTATACACATGGCCGACGACCCGATCTCGATCAAAAAAAAATATTCAGAAAACCCTAATGGGCCATCTCGAGTGGACGGATTCCGTTTATCCGCAGTTTAATATCGGCGGTTCCAGTGCTGGGCTTTAGCCAAAAGCCAGAGATGTTGGCTTATCGTTGGATGCGGACGGGAAAGCAATTCGGGAGTGAATAACTGAAAACAAAATGCATATTAATTCTTCTTAGCTTCCGCGCGAAGAAAATGCACTTTCGGGGGGATTTTGGCTGGGAAGTGGAAGGTTCAAGTACATCAATATCATGGGCACCCAATATAGCCGGCCGGCCATGGGGAATATTTGACGTCTGTGGTTTTTGCTCACCACATTGCAGCACCGTCCACTCAGGAGAGCAGCATGAGCTGGGGTGAGGGCAGAGTGATATGGCCCTCTTGACAACATGATGGCTACTACGCGACCAGTCGCAGCCACTGAGCCTACGGAGCCCACCATCTACTGGCTAGGATATCCTCCAATCATATATTAATTGGTGCTTGATATGGATGACAATATCATCCACGAGGTGGAATATTTTTTTTAACAGCGAAGGCACAAGACCAGCGACTCCGGGGAGAGTGGTACGCGATAGAACATAGCTCTTATCAAACACCACATGGGCCTCGACGATCAAGATAGCTCTATCGTCACTAATGTATGTCAGTGGATTTGAGGCAGCTTACATATGTATCGCCTATCGAAGCGAGATCACAGTTGCCTAGCGCATGCTGGAAGGTTATTATGTTGTACCATGCCCTGTAAGCTCACTGCAATAGTGGTGATGGATGGATGGGCAGCGGCAACCAGTATGAAAGGGTTCATCATGTCACATCTCGCGGGTTAGAATGAATGTCCAACAGTTGTTAGTAATGAGAGTCTTACAGGGTGGGCACATCTGTCGCTCATTCGTAAACCGATCCCTCAGCACCTACCTGCCTGCCACCCCACCACCTAGCCCCTTATCTCTAAATCTCGTAATAGCTTTGCCTAAACCAGAGGAGCGCCGAGCACGTCTCGTCTGCAGGGATCGTTTGCTGGGGATAATCGAGTGCAGCAGAGGTCTGCGAGTCTCGACGATGTCGGCGCGCTCGAAGTCGATCACCATCACGCGCCTCGTCTCCTCGCACCACAGCGCGTTCTCCTCCCGCACGTCGTTGTGCACCACTCCCTTTTGGCGCAGGCTGCGCACCGACCGATCAAGCTCCTGCGCCAGCTGCATCTTTGGGCCGCGCCCGAGCTGCTCGCCGGCCCACGACATGAACATTAAGTGGAGATGCGGACCCGGTGGTCATAGTAGTACGGCCACTTCAGATCCACAGCTCCGAGGAATACAGGGATGCAGACGCCTTGGAGCGGCCGGAGCCGTTGATACACCGCCGCCTCGTGCCGGAGATCCCCAACGAATTCCGGGACTGTCCCCTTGCCCCCAAAGGTATAGCCGTAGCCCATCAAGGTAACCCGAAATAAGGCGCCCCGCGCTCCCTGAACTCCTAAGGGAGTGATGCCGTCATCTAACATCCGAGCTAATTGTTCATGGAGCAGTCGTAGCCAGGTTTCGTGGTTTATCGCGTGGCATCGACCGCTCACACCATGGAGAGAGATATTCGGGCAACTGCGGTCTGGCAAGCCACCAACCAACAATCCGATGAGGCACTTCTGAGTACAGTACCCACGGTTCTGAGTTTGGTCCGCAGAAGAACTGCCTTGACAACTCTCGCCCTGTGATGACCGCCGTACCTCGCGACGGTTATGCAATCTCAGCCCACCCTCTATCATGTAATGATACGTCTGCGTGACAGCAGCAGCAGTCAACCTGTCAGCGTAGTACTGGAACAGGGCAGGTTCGTCCTCGAGGCTGGGTATCGTGGGCCTATTCACGACTTCATTGTAAATATCCATATCCCGAAGCCCAAGGCGGAGATTTGGCAGGGTCAGCTTATGCGGCGCCTTGTACTCGACAATGAAGGCTAGCCTCCGACGGGCTGTGCCGTCGCGGGTAAACTTGTAGACGTATATCTGATCCGCTCGAAGCTGGTCAAGATCTGGTGGCGTACGCCGACCTGCTGGCTCCTCAGCAATGTCGATGAGAGCATTTCCTCAACACTTGGCTCATCCATCAGATTCGAAAAGACGCGTTTGTTTGTCCAAGTTCGAGAGATGTATCCAGGAATCGCGCAAGACGGCGATGATCAACGACTGTGTAGGCGAAATCCACATGTGTTGCAGCACGATAGGCAATCGTTAGCAGAGCGGCGCATCCAGGTTCACTGTTGGGTGAAGCCATACATTTTCTTCAACAATGAAGTTGCAGATGCTTAGTCATGGATCGACTTGAGGGGTCTGGCACATTTGATCTCTCCATCATGGACACTGCCAACTCAACCTCTAAACCCTCTAATCATGATCAACTGAAATATGGTCTCTGAAGGTGGGAAATGTCTAGCCTGGAATGTTGCGTCTCGCAGACACTATTAGCTGAGGAATATAGCACAATGCTACATTGTAGAAACAGAAGATCCCGGATCGGATTTCGGCCACGCCCGCTTCTTACTGGGCCTTCCGTTTATCATGACACGCTCCTCCCGGATAATCTACTCTGCTCTGCACACAGATGTTCATCTCAAGAACGCACAACTCCGTCTTTCATCAAGCATTAACGAGCTCTCGATCGATGAACTTTATAAAAAACTACGGCGAGCCGGAAACCGTTCCTATTACCCGGTGCGATGGGAAGCCTCTGACGCCAAATGTCCCTAGCAAGGCAGTCTCTCCCCTGAGTCTAGGAGGGAGGGAGGACATAAGCAAGTTCTCCGTATCTGACACCTCTATACTTCTCAGCGATTTTGGAGAAGCCTTTGCCCCAGGCTCGGAGTCCCGTCTCGGAAAAGACTGCCATACTCCCTACGGTTCGCGGGCCCCCGAGGCTCGATTCGAGCCGGATGCTCCCCTGTCATACGCGTCCGACATATGGGGCCTGGCCACCACGATCTGGGAGATTATTGGCATGAAGGATGTATTCAGCAACGAGTATGTGTCTCTGGACGAGATTACTGCCCAGCACGTGGATGTATTAGGGCCAATGCCCAAAGTTGGTGGGAGCGCTGGGAAGCGCGGGCCCAGTTCTTTACCGATGATGGTCGTCCGTGTGGACGAAGTGAAGCATGGCCTACTCTCGAGACTTCATTTGAAGACTATATACAGAAGTATAGACGAGAGGAGGAGGCCCTCGGAGTATTTGACGAAGAGGAAAAGGCCGCGATCCTCAATTTGATGCGAAGGATGCTATCGCACCGCCCGGGAGACCGTCCGACGGCTGAGGAGGTCTTGAAGTCGGAGTGGATGACCAAGTAGGTGTTGCTCGATGTTGAGCGAAGTGTAAAGACGGCAGAATGATGTTTTATGGTTTTCGACTCCCATCTCATAGCCTGTTTTTGAGCCTTGAATTGAAATAGAGTATAGAATCCACTCCGAGTTCAGGAATAATAACAGTGAGATTTACAAGAGAGCAGTTAACTACGCGAGGCGTTCAAGGAAGGTGTGCTTTAAAGGAGGAAAAATTGCTGTTCCCTACATCAATGTGAGGAAGATCTCCAGAGGCGAGACCAGAATGAAGTCCACATACAACAGCACATGTTCAAACCATTCTACATCTTTTCTATGGGGAATCGCGCCAACCGTTCCCGCATATCTTTTTGGACCACAGGTACAGGCACTCGGCCCAAGGTGAAGCGCCTCCTAACCTTGCGGAGTCATTACTCGAAATATCATAGCTTCACGCATTTCAAGGAAGCACAAATGCCAGTGTGACCCTCGTTCTTCTGCAGACTGCCAAGTGCCGCCAGATACCTGGATTGGGAGGAAATTTCGTGGCCTAAACGCGTAACTACGATAGGGCAGATGGCGGAGTCATCTACAGAGTACATCATGGGGAGGACAAAAACGTGACCATTATAGCCTTCGACCTCATTCGTCTCCTAGCATCATGAACGTTTATTCGATGGCGGGGTTTGCGGGCGTCGCGTCTTATCAACAACGGCATATGGCTATCTCTTAGTATCTTACGCCGTGGCTCCAAGTGAACCAACAGGAGGATAGACCAAGGCCAGACCTCGCAAGCCGAAGACGCCAGCCAGGTCCGAGAGCACTGAGGTAGTGTTAGGACGAAAAGAGAATCGAATATTCATCTGGGCCGGGAGGATAGGCAAGAGGTGATGAAAATCTTTCAGTGGCTCTTGTTGACTCAATGTCGTTCTGGATTCAGGTAGTGGAACACTTTCTGTGGGATTGTAGCGTGCGTTCCCATTCTCTTCTACGCGGAGAGATGGGGGTTTCCCATGGAAGAGACAGGTGTGGAGTATGCGCTTCGTAAAGGGGGTTGTTTTTGTCGTTATCCTGTCTCAAAGCGGTGATGGTTAATAGTCTTTTTGATATAACCCGCCACCTGTTCTTCGCGCTGTTGTGTTTCTGGCGTTACATGTGGAATGGGTGATCCTTGTCATCGAAACCTAGACACTGATATAAAAAGAAGCCAAGACTAGCCCCGTTCAGTTCTTCGGGCTTTCCATTCTGATCTAGCTTTTTCATGCGACTGGTGACGATGTGGGGTCTAGATAAGCGATGTTGATGTCGCACTGTTCGAGGACAGGCGCCAAGTCTACATTTGAGGATAACGGCACTCAAGCCCCGAATCGGGTTTTGTGAGGTTGCAGTGCTGTGCCCAAATTTCTAGAAAATATGTATATATATATATATATATATATAAGGGGGGAAATCCATTGGAAAGTGGTAAGGCGGTGTCAATTTAGACGCTCTCGTTGGCCCTCTGGGCCGTTCACCACGGAATGCTTGCCCAAGGGTCATGTTATTGAGGAACGCATTGTGGAGTTGCACACCGAGAAAAAAAGATCGATGATGCTTGTCTCTGAACCGGTGGCGCCGACCGAAACCAGAAAACAAATGCTGTTTTAGTGCGCAGAGTTGGACGGGAGTTGGGACTTAGGCTGATCCCTGCATGAATTCTAGACGGGACAATCTCCGATGTCAATGCCAGCTAGCGCATCTAACGGCATTCGTTGCCAGGCGGTTGATCCACAACATGTACCCAACACTCAAGAACTGAGGATGGAAGCTTTAGTGCACAGGCTAGTGAACGCAAAGAGGAGAGGAGGGTAGTGTAGTGCAAGACGACCCGTCGAGCTTACCACGCGGGTTTAGGACATCAATCACAGCTGCAGTTGAAGTCTCAAGGGGGACCAGGCATAGGGCTGTGTGGAATGAAGTCATCCGAACTTTTTGCACCAGATGAGGTCTTTTGCCTGTGTTTCAAGCAAGGGTTATGGGTGGGGGATGGCAAAATGACGATCTGCTCCGATCTAAGTCCTCCTTGCCTTCACTGATCACTATGTATGAAGTACACTACAAATGTATGGGAGATCAGGGTCAAGCACGTTTGGGGTCGGAGCGGAACGGGGAGGGGAAAAAAAAAAAAAAAAAAAGGCCAATGGTCGGGTGCCCTTAGATTGGTGATACAATTTTCGCATTGGGATGAGAATGGATGAAGTGAAGTGGAGTGAAGTGAAGTGACGCGTCGCGTTCGCGACTTGACGGAAACCCAAATAGCCGTGGTAAAGCAATGAAGAGGGGAAAAAGAAAAGAAAATATGGTAAAAGAAAACAGAGAAAGATATTGATGCAAGAGAGAGAAACAGGGAGAAAACCTGGAGGTGGTCGCAGCGGTGTGTAAAACAAGAATGAGAAAGACAAAAACAAACAACTGTGCGAGCCGGTTCGAAGAAGATGGAGGTCGAGACTTGCGCTCTGCCTTCAATGCAAAGAAGATCCGGGGGTTAGAGGAGCACGGAGCCAGTGATGACCGCAGATGGCTTCGGGGTTTGGTTGGGGGGCGGTGGTAAACAAACAGGACCAGAGTGGAGGTTCATTTGATGAAGTTTATGCCTCGAGCGAAAAGGTCGCGCCTTGGGTGGCCCACTTCAATAATGGTCCATTGCCAACCAGAAAACTCTTGTTGTGCTCCAAATATAAAGTGCCAGATGGCCTCAACTGCATATCATCTATGCGCGACAACCATGGTCATGATAATGGGAGTTGTCCCAGGATGGGGAAGAACGAGCAGAGCTAGGGAAACTCGACCATTGTTGTGTTTGTGAAACTTCAACGGACCCAATACGAAGTAATTCTCAACGTTGAAAGATCTGTTTACGAGGTACAAAATGAGGTGTGCCTCGTCAAGTCGTGGATATGTTCCGTGACAAGAATTGAAATTCACTGCTCAGCATTCGTGAGCGATGTAACCTGCCGGAAGTTCGGTATTCTCGAAGGATCAATAGATTGATGGCTTGATCGTCATGAGCATGAGGTAGTACCGTAACCCCAAGCCTATCCTCGTGTGCTTGCCAGTTCCATCTCGCTTCGCTGTAACGCCGGAAGGCTAGCCACTTGGGACGAAACGGAACAGGACCGGGAATTCGGTGCGGGGATATAGTAGGCGGGTAAAATGAGACTGTATCTCTGACGTCGTGGCCATTGGAGCCCGATTCTCCTTCGAGATATCGATAGCTCTCTCATATCCATCGTGAGAATTTGCATGGCTCTTACCTCGGCTATACCTGCTATTTCGCATCGCATGTTTTGTAGGGGGCCATGTGCCATGTCCTGCCAAACACACGCCTGGCATACCGCTCCAGAAGTGAGGATTGCGGATACAGGTTATTGGCATTCTCCACCAGGCTTGAGCCACGATCAGAAGTCGGGAACTGTTATTAAGAATTCGCTTGGCGCCCCGGGTCGATCAACTTCCCAGCCGCCGGCTGCAGCAAGTGTTAGTGGTGGGTACCTGTGCTCGCAATATCTTAGACGGTTTGCCCTGTCAGTCTGGACTGGTTTCTTCCTAAGCTAGTCATGTCTTGCTTCATGTAAGATGCAAGTGTCTTGACAGAAAAAAAAGAAAGGTTCTCTTCTTCTACGTCGGTTTGAGACGTTGTCTTCCTCGCAGCAAGGTGTGGTGGCATGACTGAGACCGTTGCGTGAGTACATGCCTAGAGGATACGCAACCGATTGACAAGATGCAGACATTCTATAGATGTGGACATCACCGTTGCAAGCTTGCTCGCAAGCTCTGAAGTCGAGCGAAAGTGAGCCGCCGTAACCGCATGAACTTGGGAGCCTGACGTACGAAGTAGGTAAGGACGCGGCCTGTAGAGGCAGATGTTGACAAAACTATGCCGTGACCTCAATGACATTTTCGCAAATATAGAGCTGGGACAACGGGAAGAGCGGATAATAAGGCATCATACGCCTGAGATCCCCAGATATCTGTGATACGTCGGATCATACAGAGAATAGACGTGGAGATTATCCCAAGGCCTTCCCGTATGCAAATATAATCCAGGACCCAGAAGGTAGTCAGCTTAAGCCCATCTCACGCCATTAATCGAAGAAACGGTGGAAGGCTTGAAACAGTGGCACGAGCTATCGACGTTGTTAATATTGTTAATATGAAGTAGATTATTGATAGGAAACCGAGGCGTATCCGTTCCTTCGTTCCCCAGTCAAAGTCTTGAGGTGCTATTCCCGATCCCGATAATGGAACCGTACGAAGTAAAGAAATCTTCGAGGCACATGCTTCACGAAGTTTGATCAAATGTCAAAATGGTACTTTGTACTAAGGTAGTTTAATTGCAATTGATCGATCCATTGCTCCTTCCAACTTCGTAACAGCACAGGTCCCTAGTACTTGTAGAACAAAGGAAACTCCAAGGACAGAACCTTGTATCCTGTACTTAAGTCTGTCTCATGGTTGTGTGTCCCTGCCCTTGCCTGCATCGGGCAATCCAACCGGTTCAGCTAGGTACCATCTACTTTACCCATCTACGAAGTAAGACATGATACTCAGTTTACAATCGATTGATGCAGGGAAAGGTGGAAGGTGTGGGTGGGAGAAACACCTGTATTGTCAGGCACCGCCCTACTTTGTACCTGTTCCTTCCATCCATGCGGCTTCAGGCCCCTCTGGCGCGCCTACCCCACGCGTCTTCTTTCTCAGTTGAATTATTACAAAGTTGAATCCGTACATATTGACGTATCGAGCACCCAGGTTCGGCTATGAGACCCATGAAGGAGCATTTAGATTCAACTCAAATTGTCACTCGATTCCTTTGTATGCGACGCTTTGCCGAGGCATTCCGAGTACAGAGGAGAAGGCCAAATACTCCCAGCGACGGCGTCTTGTGGACTTCATCAATGTTGAATCAGTCGATCTCATCAGACGTATAAAATCATAACCTCCTACTATCTATGGGCAACATTATCATAAGAGTGGACTCAGTTCCATCCCGTCCCCTTGGCCTAATATAATACCGCTGAGGAATTAAAGGACGAGTCCCTTTGCATGCTAGCCCCGATGGCAGGTCCCCATGGTTCCCTTGTTCTTATTTTGCATTACTGTCGGTACCCCCGAGGAAGGCTGCATACGAAGTTGGTAGTATTAAATGAAGGTGACGAAAGGGGAACTGTACAGAATACCTCTTCAAAGTATAATTACAAACACACATATTTTGTACCTGATACACTCCTCATCCCTTCTAGACCCATTGAACCCTCCTCTTGGTATGAGACAGAGCAGGGGACCCCAAGGTACGAGGTAAAGCGAAGGAGAGGGACCCGGTGTGGTACAAGGTACTTACCTGCCCGATGCACATCCGACAAGGTCCTGCTTGCAGGGAAGGAAAGTGCCCAGGGTTCACAAAGTACTGAGTACGAAGTACCCACCAGCTTCGTAGTGTAGTCATTCAGTGGTGGTGGTTTACATTGATGCGTGACAATTGGAGTAGCTTCCAAAACATGAGAGCAGCTAATATCACTGATGCGTGTAAAAGTATCGCACTAGGAAAGTCTCTGGAATATCTCTCTTGGACGGGTCCCACGGGCCCACCACGTCCCCAAGCCGCCAGTCCGTTTATCCCCCCATGGCCGAACAGTCAAATCTCGTTTGCCGCTTCAGTGCCACCTCACAGGCTCGCTGACGGCCTCTCAATTTGAGCAATTGTCCAGTCCAGGCCAGGCTTGGGACCGAGAACACCCACCGTCTGGTTAGTGTGAACTGTGCATCAATTCCTGATTGTGCAGTGCGCCAAATCAAATGCCCAATGCGCAGAATGGTTCCTGCTAATTCCTGCTTCTCCTGCTGCTCCCTCATCTCCCCAATTGGATGCCCTTGGGCAATCATTGTCATCGCTGACTGGGCCGATTCCACTCCTGCCCATTTCCGCTCCTTTCTCCTGTCCTCACTCTTCCTCGGGCTCCCTGTCCTATAATCTCCAGGTCTGCTCGGCGTCCCAGGTCGAAATTATCTTCCCTTTCCCCATCAAATTCCGGTTCGGTGGAGAGTTGGATTAGTCGATCGCCCTTTTCCGCCTCACTTCCTGCCTTTTCTCGCCATTTCGCATCGTTTGGAACGAGGCATTTCGACATCCACGGCAAAATCAGCACATTCTCAAGTTGTTCGCATCTGCAGTTGGCGTCGAACGCGACCTGCCTCCACGCCTTCACAGAAGCGAAAGAACCGCGCCACTATTACCCTATCACCTCCCACCATTTCTCACCGCCGACAACACGACACCATCTGCGACGTTCGCTAATCCTCCCCCAGACCCCTAACACCCCAGCCACAATCGACTGAATCGCCAAATCTGCAGCTCGAGCTTGGGGAAGATCCTTGGAGACGGACGCGAAGCAAATTTTCGAATCTACCTTTCGCCATCCGGTCTTGACGATATTTTATCGCTTTCTTTTTTCGGCCTTCCCTAGACCTTGGACGTGCCGTAAGGTTCATTTCAACCTTTCTCCTTGCTTCAATTCGCGTGGAGGCTCGTCAGAAATCCCCGACAGGCTTTTCCCCCCTTCCTCTAGTGCCCGAACTCGCGAGGTATCAGCGTGGACTCGTCCCAGCCAAAGAAATAGTCCGCACCATGGTATAGTTCATTCAATCTGATTGGTATGAGTTTTCTGTCGGCCCCTTCATCTCCGCGTGGCCTTTTCTTTTATCAAACATTGCAGTTCTTGATTCTCAATCGAAAGGCTCGCAACACGAACGAAAAAACTGACTCGGGACATTCTCCCCTATTCCACAGTATTAAGACTGCGTATCCGAACATTAATTTCCATCTGCACTTTCCTGTTGCCCGGCGAAGGTAGACAGAGTCTTGATCAACCGGGAAGTTGGTTGCCATTTCCCCCAGGTCCATCTCCGAGCTCTCAATCTGCTTTCACACTTTTTTCTCTCTGAGAGAAACGAGATTTCAAACGCTTCGGTCACGGCAAATCCATCACGAGATCGAGAGAACTACCGGCCCGGCCTATCAGAGTAATATTCAAGTCTCGGGAGAGTCGTAAGAACGCGATAATTCCGGAAGGAGGATGTCCACAGCTCTGCAAACGCCTCCCCATCAACCGGCGAGCCTTGCGTCTCCACCATTGATTCCAGCCTCGACCGCGAGTCATCATTACATGTCCGCCCATTCTCCCCCACGACGGGAGGTCTACAATGCACATCAGCAAACCGTATCCTCCGCTTCACCCTCATCTTCGAAACGACCCTCTCGTGACCGTAGTGCCAACAATCCTGGAGCTGGCACGGCAAACGTGACAGCTTCTCCCAATCACTCCCAATCCGCACTTGACTCCCCGATGATGGCGTCGCGTGCTGCTGTCGCCAGCTCGTCCGCGTCCGCAGCGCCAGCTGTGGACTACCAGTCCCAAAGCAGCACCGACCGAAAACGAAACGTGGCTCCTATTGCCCCCCCGCGAACCTCTTCATCTAACCCTCCCGGCCCCTCCGAACACCAAAAACGGGGCACAGCGCCGAGTGACCGTGCGACCGCATCCCCTAGGAACGGCCGCCATGGTGAATCCTCTCGCGCTGCCAACGGCAACGGCGGCGCGGATCCCGCTGAAGATTCGAGAGGATCGTCAAGCCGCCGGAGACATCAGCAGATGGCCGAAGAACCTCCTGAGCGCGTCAGTAGTAATCGTGACGGCCGTACCGGCGCCATAGTCACCATTCCTTCAAAACCGCCCGCATCCCAACAACAGCCCGCTGCAACCGACGCCTACGCGGACGAAGCGGCTCCTCCCCCCGTTGTCGCGATGGGTGACTATGCCGATCAGTCGCGTCGTGGAGGACGGAGTCGACATGATGGACGCGCAAACAAGCGTGATAAGAACACAAAATTTGGCGATTATATTCTAGGAAATGTTATCGGGGAGGGAGAGTTCGGCAAGGTTCGACTCGGTTGGAAACAGGATGACAGAGTTCAGGTGAGTTTTCCCTCCTACAGTTCTGTCGGCCGCCGCTTCTTGGAATGTGCGCGTTACTGGTGAGTAGACATTTACTAACTAGCACCTACGTACCAGGTTGCCATCAAAATTATCAAAAAGGAAAGCCTCGGCAACAATCCTTCGAGATTAGCCAAGATTCACCGGGAGGTCAATATCCTGAGAGGGCTGACCCATCCCAATATCGTCCACCTCCACGATATGATCGGCGACGACACACGGATAGGTATCGTGCTCGAGTACGCTTCAGGAGGCGAACTGTTTGATTACATTTTGAACCATCGGTATCTCAAGGACAATGCTGCGCGGAGGTTATTTGCGCAGCTCATCTCTGGCGTGGGCTACCTTCACAAGAAGGGCATCGTACACCGGGATCTGAAGCTGGAGAATCTCTTGCTTGACCGTCATCGAAACATCATCATCACCGACTTTGGCTTTGCAAATATCTTCGACCCCAAGGATGAACTCAGCGAGGAGGAAGAGTTGAACCTGAGCGACCGGGAGTTTGTGAAGAGGCTAGGCCTGGATAAGATTAAGGGCAACGGGACTCGCCGGGGTGATTTGATGCAGACGAGCTGTGGTAGTCCCTGCTACGCTGCCCCTGAGCTCGTAGTCAGTGATTCCTTGTACACCGGCAGGAAAGTTGACGTGTGGAGCTGCGGTGTCATCCTAGTAAGTCTTGGTTCTTTTCTTTCTTTCTCTCTCCCTCTCTCTCGCCGACTTCCATGATGATTGCAATACAGCAGCTTTTGCTAATCTATTTGATTCATCTTAGTATGCCATGCTTGCGGGCTATCTTCCTTTTGACGACGATCCGGCCAACCCTGAGGGAGATAACATCAACCTCTTGTACAAATACATCGTCAACACACCCCTTACCTTTCCCGAATACGTGTCTCCACACGCCCGTGATCTTCTCAAGCGAATCCTTGTTGCCAACCCCCGAAGGCGGGCGGACCTGTTCGAGGTGGCGCGTCATAGCTGGTTGAGCGAATATGCGCATGTCGTCGGGATCATCACGAGCAGCACGACAACCCCCGACGACATCAAAAATACCACGGTACCGGCCGAGGATGAAGCCGACGCTCCGGGAATCGCAAGGAGCGCTTCCCTACGCGAAGCGGCGAAACCCAAGGCATCCACTGCTGCTTCCACTGTTGGTGGTTTGACACCCAAGCATGGCCATATCGATGCAGACGAGGCGGCGGCAGCGGCAGCCAAGGCCCAGAAGGATGCCAAGCGCCGCACGGTGCAAGTCGAATACGTTGCGCCCACGACCCAGACGCAGCGCGGCGAATATGTTGTTTCGAGCAAAACACGTGCGCAGCCGGGCATTTCCGCGGACGCAGGCCATGCCAGCGCTTCCTCATCCAAGGACAAGCCACTTCCGCGCGACCCACCCGTATCCCGAGACGCGTATTCCAAGCCTACATCGTCGAGGGGAGGACCCCCAAGCTCACACCGACAGCAAGCGGGCGTGGCCCCAGTACGACCTTCCCGCGATCCTCGATCAGACGACATCTACGCGACAAACGCTGCCGTGGACCATGCTCATGGTGGGGCACGACCACAGACGCAAGGTTCTATTCAGTCGGCAGCCTCGCTTGGTTTTACCGCGGGCGGACGAAATACGTATGGGCAGCCAGCGCCTCCTGCGGTTGCTGGAACAAATGTCCATGGACGTATCCAGCAGCCAGCTGCAACCAGTAGCGACGACATAGAGGGTGCCGGTCGGCCGAGCGTTCCGTCCAAATTTGCTAGAGTGTCTGGATTCACGGAGGGCGCACCGCCCCAAACCAGTGAGGTCAAGGGACACAAGAGATCTAGCACCATCGGGGAGATCAGCTCGAAGTTGCTCGGGCGTAGCGGTTCGCTCTTTGGTAAGGGCCGCAAGCGAACAGAGACCGCTACCGCGCCTGGTGCTCCGGCGACTTCTTCTGGGCCCGAGAAGAACAATAGGAAATACCCTCCTATCAGCATGGCCAATTCAATGGCTGTAGGCGGTGAAGAGGTGCGACAGTCGATGGACTCGAGGCAATCGCGAAGGTCATTCTCGCTTGGCCTTGGCAAGAAGCGCAGCGGCAGCATCAACGGTTCCCATCATTCGCAAGAGAAGCAATCACGGAGGTTTTCGCTCATTCCATCGCTTACCCGAGCTATCGGACTTGGGACCGACCGGAATTCGCAGCAATCCCTCCCGATTCACCATGGCTCGGATCGCCAAGGCCAGGCGGAGAGCGGAGGAGCACAACCCAACACGCCCATCTATAACGAGATGCAAGCGAAACGTCAACCGGAGCCGGCGACCACCGAGGCAGCTTACCGAAACCAATCGCAAGGCCAAGTTTCGGCCTCGACACATGCCCAAGCCCAGGCCCAGAACCCGCGCTATGTCCCAGAGCAGTACGACCGACGACCAAATGCCGTCCCTCCCTACATCCAGCAACACGCGTCGGTCCTCAACACGGGATCCGAGTCGTCGATTGACGTCCACCGTACGCAGAATAACTCCCAGGGTGTCGGGTCCCCTTACCAGGGCGGCTTCTCGGAGTCGGAAGGCTTCGATGGACGACGGTTTGGCGGCGGAGCCAAGGGCGCCAGGGTGCTTCAGAAGAACAAGCGATTTGCCGATGCGTACGATGACTATCCTGGCGGCCATAAGGGCTCTAGCGGAGCCGCGCGCCGGGTAATGGACATTTTCCGCAGACGGGGAAAGGCCAGGTCTGGTGACGATCGATGAATAATAATCATAGACTCGTCTGACTAGGCTGACCGAGTCTGAGTGAGGTCTAGTTTATGGCAGGCGAGTCTCGAGTCTTCCCGGAGGATAGGGGAGATGGAAAAAGAAGAAGGTTGGGTTGTGCACAGATTGGCGGCGTAACTTTGAAATTCTCATCTCACAGGGCCATAGAATGCGGCCAGGCCGAACAGGGGGCAACGGAACGTTTTTATTATTATTTTTCACCTTCCGGAGGGAACACAGCTGTGGCGTTATCTGGCGTACCTGGACGTATCGTGCCTCATGCTGTGTTTGTTGTATCTCGACTTCTGGCTTGGTTCTTTTCATTTCCCCTTGGCTTTTTCTCCTTTTTTTTTTCGTTTGATCCCTATCTTTCCCTACCTTTCCAATTCTTCCCCACCTAACGAGACGAAGGGGAAGGCTGTTTTTCGTTTGCTTCAATGTTGTTTTGCGTCGTCTCTTCTTCTAATACGATATTTCCGATCAACTCTTCATTTCTGATACCTTGGTGTTTTGCTCTTCCTCATTTGACTCATTGCATTGTTTCTAGTTTTCTGTTTTTTCACGGATTATGGAGGAGGGGAGTATTTGGTTCATGTTGCAACTTGGACGAAGTTTGAGACGAAGTGAGGGATCCCATTCGAATACAATTTCCGGCCGAGTCAGAGAGAGTATACAGGCTTTTTTTTTTTCACTATTTAATAGATGCATTGAGAACTTTTTCTTCTTCTTTTGAGGTGCTGAGATTAATCTGGATTTGATATTTGGTGTGTTCCTGGACTACGAAGGTACCCCAGTCGTAAATATCAATGCAATGTTGGGGTCATGATGAACAACCAACAGTTGAATGTGAGGTAGCTATTAATAGATAAGACCTGTCCGTGTCTTGGCTTTTCCTTAGAGTTTCCTCGACTGTTTCGAGTCTGATTGATTGATGCCATTTTGATCTATCAATGTACTTTGGGCTCTCTCGCTCCCGCCTTGGGCGACGTCATTGATGGATTTTAATATGGCTCTACAGCTGTAGCATGAGAGGGCCTAGAGCCTAGATTCGACACTTATATTTACCTACGTCGATTAGATTCTGTACTAAGAGTAGTAAGAGTCATGAGGCATTGATCAGAATTGATCAGTCATTCCGTCGTCTCTATGCTGGCTTGGGCTGACAGGAGGACCAAGCCGAGTCGCTGCGATACGAACATTTGATCTTTTGCCTCACAAGGGACCATCACCAGAACCAGAGGACATGATTCAGGAGTTTGGGGGAGGGAGGGATGGAGCGACAAGATTGATGCGATCTGCGTTGGCTAGCCCGGTGAGCCTGGCCAGCAGCCGCACTGCCTCTTCGGTGGCGGGCGGGTTTACGCTCGATTGTTTCAGGGCGGTAAGGCTACGTACGCTGACCGGCGACTCGCTCTGCCAAAGTTCCGATTGTCCTTGGTTGTCTAACTAACTTCAATGTTGTATTTCGTAGATGTGTTTATGGTTGATTGATGATGATGTCAAACTGATCTGGTTGCCATTGATTGCCATTGATTGCCATTCGCGCTCTAATTCACAACATTACGAAGTATCAATACATTGTACTGATTGAGCTTATTTCCCCAATTTAAAAACCGCAATTAGCTCTCCTCTAGGTCTACCAAGGAGTATATTACACTACTCCGTTGTCTACTTCGTAGCTTCAGCTGGCGGTCCTTTAGCCTAGCAGCCCTAGCTCCACCAACTCCATCAAGGCTGAGCGCTACTTTGTAGAGCTTAAGCGCCACCGCAGCGCTAACCTCTCGATTTCTTACTTCGTAGTTCTGGACCACTTCGCACGCCGGACCATCCCGTATCTTGCGGTGTTAGTGTCGTTTTAGCCCTCTGTTGGTTGATCTTATCTTCCAGAGTCATGTATACTTCGTACTGAACACTGAAGAGGTAAACAACGCTGTTCTACTTCGTACTTCGTAATCAAAGGTTGATCGCTCATTCCTGGCCAGGAATAGTGTGGTGGCGACAATTGGTCAGGCAACAACGGAAGGTTCAAACGATCATGGTCGTTTTGCGTGCTTCATACTTCGTACTCTGTGAAGTACTTCGTACACCGCGAAGTATTTGTGTGCCTGCTTCCATTTTCCTTCGGGGTCGAAACACGCTAGACCCTGCCAATTCAAATCAAGTTTGAAGTAAAATCGATTATCATCGGGTTAATATGACCTGAAGGTCGTCTTCTTTGTTTAATCTATTTTTGATCCCTGTCCTTTTCTGATCTGCGCCTGTAGCCGAATCTCTCCCTCATACTCCCCCAAGTTGAGCTCTCTTGGACACTTGGAGCTTGTAATCTTACATCACTTGATATTTCCCTCCTTGTCCAGTCACTCACAGAAAACACGCGTCTCATTTTAGCCTCTCCCGACCCGAACGTCGAAGATCCCCAGAAACGCGCTGCATACTCGATGAAGGAAGCCGCCGGCGACGCGAACCATTCTCGCGCCGAGCCCGGTCTATTCTCCAAGGCACATGGCCTTTTCAGCCAATCCCGCGACGAACCCGTCCTTCCTCGCTACCGCGACCAGCCCGATGATCCCTGCGGCCCCCAATTGAACTGCGGCGATGTGACCGCGTCCACCACGAAGACATCCTCCCGTGCACCTCGCGCCATAGACGAAAAGGAACTCGCCGGAGCCGCCGTAACCAATACCCGTTCGGCGGCCAGCCAGGAGCCCAAACCCTCCGCCGACGACTCCCGCTCCACGCCCCCGGAAGGTTCTCCGGCCCATGGCCCGAAGCCGAATCTCGTCCAGCGCTTCCTGCGCAACGTTAGGAACGTGCTGCTACACAGCTGGGTCAACCTGCTCCTCGTGTTCGTGCCCGTCGGCATCATCGTCGAGTATGTGCCGGGCATCCACGGAGGTGTGGTGTTTGCCATTAATTGTATTGCCATCGTGCCGCTTGCGGGATTGTTGAGCCATGCTACCGAGTCGGTGGCTGTTAAGTTGGGCGATACCGTTGGGGCTTTGTTGAACGTTACGTTTGGGAATGCGGTTGAGTTGATTATTTTGTGAGTTTGAATTGGGATTCTTCGAGCACTGTTGTAGGTGTGTTGATTGATTTGGGAGAATTTACTGACTTTTTTGTGTTTTGGGGATATATAGCATGTAAGTCCTTGCGAACAGGATCACGAGCTTTGACGACAGTTCCCGGGGCTTGAGGGCCGTAGATGGAGGCTTGGCTAATGACGCACCTTTTTCTTTCGCTGTGTATAGCATTGCTCTTACGAAGGTATGTTTCCCGAATTGCCTGGAAACCAAGAACGAAACTACACATTCTTTGGGAAGCCGAATACTAATGGATCTTGCTCGATTTAGGGACAAATTCGCATTGTGCAGGCATCGCTTCTGGGCTCGATCTTGTCGAACCTGCTGCTTATCCTTGGCATGTGTTTCTTCCTCGGAGGCCTACGATTCCGAGAACAGGTGGGCAAACCATTGAAATCGTTGAGACTCTATGGAATAACCCCGTCCCGGACACTGACGATATGGGATGGTAGATCTACAATGCTACTGTCACGCAGATGAGCGCCTGTCTGCTCAGTCTGAGCGTCATCAGTCTCGTCCTGCCAGTACGTTTGCCAAGTTAGGCGTTAGGCTGAGCTGGGGGTGGAGAGTGAGCTCATTTGCTAACGCATCGTAGACGGCCTTTCACGCTTCGTTCCGTAACCAGGAACTCGCAGACTCCGAATCCCTCAAGATCAGCCGCATCTGCAGCATCGTATGTTTCCCACACTTCCCCCTCTCGCCTCGATACCTTGTTTCCTTCTTCTCGTACAAGCTAACAGGGTTCCGTAGGTTCTACTTATCGTCTATCTGATCTACCTCCTCTTCCAGCTCAAATCCCACGCATACATGTACGAATCCACACCTCAGCACATCGTCGATGCCCAGTCCACCCCCGGCCCCGCAGCCGCTTGGCTGGACACGTCGAGCTCTGACGACAGCTCTTCTTCGTCGTCGTCCTCTTCCTCTGACGACTCAGATGGCTCGAGCCACACGGTTCGCAAGAAGATGAAAAAGGTTCTTCGCAGAGCGCGTCGGTCGAGCTCGGGCTCCAGCTTGTCTGGTTCGGAAGGAACGGCAAACGGCAAGAAGGCTGCGGCGGACTGTGAAGCCTTTGAGGGGTCGAGCTCGAAGCGGGCCAAGGCCAAGGCCAAGTCTGCTGATGGGAATGAGAGCTACGATGATGATGAAGCGCCGAGGAGACGGAAGAGACATATTGGGAGGAAGAAAAACCATAGGCACAACAAACACCACAAGAGACATGCAGCGCACGGGGAAGAAGCGGGCAATGACGCCGGGGACACGTCCAACGAAGCTACCCCGGCAATCGTCCTGGA
>JUDQ01000123.1:27638-43867 GCA_000812075.1 Scedosporium aurantiacum
GCCCATCACGCTCGACCCGCCGGCGCTCGCGGCCCTGCAGGTGCACAACATCCGCCTCATGCAGCCCTGGGGGTTCACGGGCGATCTGACGGAGAAGACCACGGGCCACTGGGAGTGCCGCACGCCCAGGACGGCGCCCGATAGCTGCATCATCGGATATCCGCCGCTCTACGCCGTGACGCTGCATTCGCCCCTGGCCACGGGGAGGAAGCATACGCTGTACTACGAGGTGTTCGTCAAGAACGATAGCAGGCGCGAGGAGACGTCGTTGGCGTTGGGCTTCACGGCGTTGCCGTATCCTAATTTCCGCTTGCCGGGTTGGCATCGCGGGAGTATGGCCGTCCACGGCGACGATGGGCACAGGTACGTCAACGATACGTGGGGCGGCCAGTCGTTTACGGCGCCGTTTAAGAGGGGCGAGACTTACGGTGTCGGCATGACGTTTGAGCGCGTTGACGGCGGAATCGAGACTACTTGCTTCTTTACGAGGGATGGCGTTCTCGACGGGGAGTGGAGCTTGCATGAGGAGCAGGACTCGGACGTCGTGTTGCCCGTTATGGGGTTGGAAGGGTATCATGATTTGAGCTGCGCGATTGGGACTTTTAACCATGTTTCGTTTGATGTGATTTTCGATCCGAAGATGTGGAAGTTTCGGCCTTCGTAGTGGGGGGCGAGGAGGAGACTGTCGAAAAGGTCGTGATGGGTTTGTGGTTCGCGTTGGAATTGATGACGATGCCAGACACACACACACACACACACATACACATATAGAAAGGCGGGCTGGACCGGGATGGGCTGGACCGGACTGAGGATTTCGGTATTCGCGGAATGTTTCTTCATGATATTTCTTTTTTCTTTTTGTCTTTTCAGTTACGTTTATTCCCCCCAGACTAGAGGCAATATGAAAACCCCCCATTCACAAATAATACTTGAAACTCTATTTGCTATGCGTATGTCTATGCCTACGAAGTACTCGGTGTTTTCTACCATCCTTTTGGCCATTGACGATTGACACTAGCTAGATCTTATCACAGAGTAACATTCCTTTCCGCCTAACGGCGGTAAACAACTAAACATACACCGAGGTCCTCGAGACGTCTGGGTTCCCCGCCTCCCTGAGGATCAGGATCGCCCACAATTAGGCGCTCCAATAATAATCCATGGATACATAATTCGATCGGGGGACTCCAGCCCTATTGCAATCACGTCCATGCCAGTCCATGCCAGACCTGGCCAATACGAGCCTTGCTCGGGCTCGGAAGCGGGCGTGTATAGACCAGACGTGAGTTGGGGTTTATGTGTGCGATCACTGTGATGTTGCCGCTCGTCTAGCCGACGTTGCTTTTTTCCATTTTGCCTCCTTCCTCTTTCGCCGTGGTGCTTCGTGCTTGCAGGAAATCCCTCGAAACTTGCCGTGGCTTGCCGGCGTGGTTCGGTGGTTCAATGGCTCTGAAATCTGGAATCTGAAATCCTGGTTGAGATCGATCTCCTCTCGTACAGACTACTGCTTGTATCTTTCTGCTTCACGTTGTACCTCTGATTACCTAAGAATTTGACATGTAAGTTAAGCCTATGAGCTCAAGCTCACATGGGGAAGGAACAATGCAACCCAATTGAATTCAATTCCGCCATTGCTCCTCAAAAACCTCAGCAACTTCTTTCCTTCCTCCGATATAATAATTGCGTCGCTGCTCCCACGGACGGCGGGTTGCGCTTTTTTCCCCTTCTTTTTCCTTTCAATTGCCTTCCTCCACCCAAACTCCGGGTGTGTTGTATTTTTCTTGCTTCATTTTCCTTGTCTGGTCCTGTTCTTTTCGGGATCTCCTAAGCTCGGACAGATTTTTTTTCCCGTGGTCAAGCATCCTCTCCTAGTCCAAAACCCTCCTTCGAAAACGGGGGAGATATCCCTCCCACCGAACCCTTTTTCTCGTCTCTCTCCTTCGCCAAATCCCAAAATTAAACAATGACCCTCCGAAACCGCCCAGCCCAGATGGCCCTGCGCCGAATCCGCACTCCCCTAGCGCCGCCCGCCCGCTCCGGAACCGCCGCGGCGCTCCGGGCGGCGCAACAGCAAGCGCGCTTCATGTCCGACATGGAGGGGAGGGACCGGCCGCCGTCCCACGAGGAGAAGACGGGTCGGTCGTTCCGCGGCCAGATGATGGGGAGCATTTCGCACCGGTTGAAGAGGGAGAAGGAGGAGATGGAGAGGTGGTCGGAGCATAGGCAGAAGACGGCTGATAGCTCGAGGTGGAGCTTTACCTTTGGTGAGTGAGCAATCGAACCTTGGAAAAGAAGAATTCGCGCCTGCTAATCATGGGGGCGTTTCTTTCTCTCTCTCTCTTCTTATCATATAGCCCTCCTCTTCACAACCGGACTCTCGTACTACCTAGGCACCCTCTACCCCCGCGAGCCCGAGACAGACTCGACCCTCCCCCTCGAAAAGACCCAACCGCCCAAGCACCAAGCCAACGTCGAAAACCTGCAAGCCGCCTGGGCCGACTTCGTCGCCATCCTCGGCAAAGAGCACGTCAGCACGGCCGAGAACGACCTCCAGCACCACGCCACCTCCGTGTGGTCCTCGCACCCGGCCAGGCCCGACGAGAAGCCCTTCCTGGTCGTGTACCCGTCGACGACCGAGGAGGTGTCCGAGATCATGAAGATCTGCCACCAGCGCCGCCTGCCCGTCGTGGGGTATAGCGGCGGCACCAGCCTCGAGGGCCACTTCACGCCGACGCGCGGCGGCGTGTGCGTCGATTTCGCGCGCATGAACAAGGTCGTCGCGCTGCACGAGGAGGACCTCGACGTCGTCGTGCAGCCCGCCGTCGGGTGGGAGAGCCTCAACGATCAGCTCGCCGAGCATAACCTCTTCTTCCCGCCCGATCCGGGCCCGGGCGCCATGATCGGCGGCATGATCGGCACGGGATGCAGCGGGACGAACGCGTACCGCTACGGAACCATGCGCGAGTGGGTTCTCTCGCTGACCGTCGTCCTCGCCGACGGCACCGTCATCAAGACGCGCCAGCGACCCCGCAAGAGCTCGGCCGGCTACGACCTCACCAAGCTCTTCATCGGCTCCGAAGGAACCCTCGGCCTCGTCACCGAAGCCACCCTCAAGGTAACCGTCAGACCCCCGCACAGCTCCGTGGCCGTCGCCTCCTTCCCGTCCATCGGCCACGCGGCCAACTGCGTCGCCCAGGTCGTCGGCAAGGGCATCCCCATCGCCGCCATCGAGATCCTCGACGACAACCAGATGAAGTGCATCAACGAGGCCGGCATGACGCAGCGCCGGTGGACCGAGGCGCCCACGCTCTTCTTCAAGTTCGCCGGTACGCCCGACGGCGTCAAGGAGCAGGTCGGGCAGGTGAAGAAGCTGGCGAGGGAGACGGGCAGCGCCTCGTTTGAGTTTGCGAGGAGCGAGGAGGAGCAGCATGATCTTTGGAGTGCGAGGAAGGAGGCTCTTTGGAGCGCCATGGCTGTTAGGAAGGAGGGAGACCACGTTTGGACTGGAGATGTGGCTGTGCCCATGAGTCGGTTGCCGCAGATTATCGAGGAGACGAAGCAGGACATGGTTAAGAGCGGATTGTTCGGTACCATTGTCGGGCATGTTGGAGATGGCAACTTCCATAGTATGTGCTTTTCTGACCTCTACAGCCACAGCCTTTTACCGAACCTGAGGGCGTGTTTTCCGTTCAGTTTTTTCTTTTTTCTTTTTTTTTTTCGCTAACTGGTTTTTTTTCTAGTCATTCTTATGTACGGCGACAAAGAGAGGTCAAAGGCTGAACATGTCGTCCACAAGATGGTCAAGCGAGCAATCGAGCTCGAGGGAACTGTAACGGTTCGTCTTTTTCCCCCTTCCCCCAAAACAAACTCTATTTCTCACTGATACCGGTTCCTGGTATTGCTAACACGCAAACCGCCCCCAGGGTGAGCACGGCGTTGGCCTCGTAAAGAGAGATTACCTCCCCCACGAACTCGGAGAATCCACCGTGGACACCATGAGAAAGGTAAGCCTCTGGGAAAAAAAACAGCATGCCCAGCGGAAAAAAAGATCTCTACCTTCACACCTCCTTCCAAACAAAACCACAGTCCCCGCCGCTTCTCTCTTTTTTGTTCATTCGGGCGGTTAAGGCTAATTCGCTATTTGGCGTGAAATAGATCAAACAGGCCCTTGACCCTCTCTGCCTGCTCAACTGTGACAAGGTTGTAAGGATGCAGAAACCCAAGGCGGGCGAAATTGCCGAGTGGTGAAAGAAAGAAGGAATAAAATGAACAATGAACAGAGAGAAAAAAAAAGAAACAATGAAACCGGTTGCTATTGTTATGGCCGGCAATTGAAACCTTGTGTACATTTGACTGGAAGAGGGAACCCGTGAAGGGAAGACAGGAGTTCGGCGGATCGGACTTGTATAGAATGACAGCGTGGTTGAGGAGGGCAATCTAGACGTCTTGTACAGGATATATACATATGTCCGATAGGTTTGCGCAGTTTTTAATGCATGGAAAACGAAGCAATCAAGCTCTCTCTCAACTCTATGTCCTTCCCCCGGCATGCCCGCTCAAGCGAATCTTCTTGATGTAGAGCAGATCAGAAACCGCGAACCATGGCTGAGGATATTTGGGAGCAGGTACTTCGTACACGCCTACACATTGGAAACCAACTGTACCAATTCATGAGACGCATTGGCAAAGATATGAGTAAATGCATCAATCATTATCAACCCCCAGTTAGAACGAGCTAACTAATGAAAGGGTCGACATAAGAACAATGATCGAGTAAGCAAATTGCAACAGGTAAACAAACATGATAAGAGAGTGAAACGCACTGTCTCCCGGTTTCCTTGTAAAAACAACTCCATGCCAATGATTTGCTCCGCGAGAAACCACGAGATGCCTCGCGCCAACGGTGAGAAAAGAGCTATATATGCCTGAAAACGACCATGCCATCCCAGAATCCATAAACCAATAAAATCAAAAGAAAAGAGAATAGAAAAGAAAGAAGGGGACGGTAGCAAGCACCCGCGCCGAGCGTAGCAGCCTCCCCCCTTTTGATCGGGGAACGTAGTAGATGCAATTGCCATGTTGTCGACGTCCAGTGCGCTACAGAACGCATTCGACCTACGAGTATAGGTGATTTATGATAATCCCCTATAGTACCATCTGTCAAGCCATCCCTCTCTTGACGGCCAGCCAAAATACTCGAGGGGGAAGGGGAAAGCCTATGCTCCCCCGACCCTCGTCGCAGGCTTCATGCCCCTCCGCCCTAGAAGGGTTGCGCCGTCCAAGCTCAGCTCGAACGCTCCCTTCTGCTTTTGCCTTTCCCTAACTTGCTGACGGGCGGCGGCGGCGACGGCAGCAGAGTGTTGGCCGTAGCCTCTCTCCTGTTGGTGGGGAGGGGCTTGTACCCTCTCTCTTCCTCTGTCGGGCTGAGTGTCCTGGTCTCGGAGATTGGTGTTGCGCATACTCGTTTCTAGGGATTTTGTTGGCGCCTGGCCCTGGACGACATCCGTCGCCTCTTGCTCCTCATCTGCCTCAGCCACTTCGCTAAGGTGTTCGGGCCCTCCAATCTTTATGCCAAGTTGTTTCCTCATTTTGGCCTCCTCTTCTTGTCTGTGCACCGCGTAACTGACATCGAAGACTTCTCGAAGATTTACTGCGGCTGGAGACCTAAAGTCATATTTGGTTTCGCCGTCTAGAACCTTTCCAACTTCGTATGCAGCTACATTCTCGAGTAGTAGGTTCTTCTTCTCTTCCCTTGGCGTGGGTCCTGCCTGTCTGATCCACGGGTGAGCGAGGAACTCCTTGATGGTGTAGCGCTTGTCAGGGTCAACGGTCAAGAGATGGCTGATGAGTTCCTGAGCAGATTTCGAAATGTCGTCCCACCACGGAGAGAGGAAAGTGTACTGGCCCTTTGCTACCTTCTCCGTAAGCGTTTCGATGCTTTCGTCATAGAACGGGGGAAATCCGCATAGGAGAGTGTACAGAACACAACCCAGAGCCCACATGTCCACCGACTTTGAGTAACGCTCATCCTTGACGATTTCGGGAGCTGTATACCCGACGGTACCGCAAGGGGTCATGGTCTGGCTTTCCCATACAACTTTGGACAGTCCGAAATCGGCAATCTTGATCTGACCAATACCTCCAGCACCAACACCCCTGATGAACTCGCCCTCGTCAACCTTGTCCTCGTCCCCCGGTTGTTTTGGGCGGGGGTGCTTTGACGGTGCGAACGGAATAGGGTTAAAAAGGATATTCTCTGGCTTGATGTCCCTACATTACACATTGTAAGCAATACAATCAGACGATCCTCCTGGGGTAGAGGGAGAGGTGAAGCTGGCAGTCGTAGCGGATGAAGGAAGTCCACACACTGCGCACGAAGCTGGAACACTTTTCTCCTAATAGCAACATAATGCCCCCAAAAGCAGAGGGTGGCGGGATATTTACATACCTGTGTACAACACCCTTTTCTTCATGAAGATATTCAAGAGCCTTGGCGACTTGAGTGATGACATGGCGAGACAGATCCTCGCTAAAGTACGTCAGTCGGACAATCTGATGGAAAAGCTCACCGCCCGGAGCAAGCTCGAGGACGATGTAGTAGTATTCCTTCGACTCGGAAAACTCGATGAGTTTGACGATGTTGGGGTGATCCAGTTGCCGCATGATTTGGACCTCCTTCAAGATGTTGGAGCGCTAGGATATGACAATGTAAGAATTCGGGTTCATCAACGTTGCTGTTGGTCTAATCACATCATCGAGGCGCCACCTTTCAAAGACAACAACAGACCCCCGAAAAACAAGAAAGATGGAAGGTCCCGTCACTCGACAAAAAGAGCAGAGGGTGGTCTCAGGATGGGTGAAAAGAAAGAGCAAAAAGATTCAGTGTGTGAAAGGAACAGCTAAGGAAATAGATCCGCACCTCTGCAGCTTTGGGCTCCTTCTTGAAGTCAGGATGGAGATGCCTGTTGCCCTATTCCATTGAAGAAAGAAGAAACCCTTCTAGTTGGTAAAACCGAAATGACATAGAAAGGAATGAGAGGTGGGATGAAAGGAAAGGAAGATGTCTTCTTCCATTTTTTTTTTCTCGGACAAGAGGAAATGAGACCCGGGAGACTCTCCCTATAGAGTGATATCTATAGGATAGACATCTCCGGCTGAAAACTTACCTGCATACTGTTCATCTCATACTTTCGGACAACCTTGATAGCTACCTCGCTATGAATTCCTTGTCGATCTTTGGCGCGGTAGACATTGCTGAAGGCACCATCACCCATTTTCTCGAGTAGTTGCCATCGCTCAAGCGCAGGGTACTTAGGAAACTTAGATTTGCTCTCATTTTCCTCAGCTACCAGCTTGGCGATCTTAGACTCGTCTATCCGTTTTGATTTGGCCGCTTGTTTAATGTACTGGCTGTCATTGATAATGGCTGGGTCTGAGACAGCATGATGGTGGACAATTTTGGCCGCCTGCCCAGTGGTGGGTGCCTCCTGGTTTTTGGAAGCGTCATCGGCGGCAACACGAGCTTGCTTGCCTGGGCAGATTTTACGAGTTAGTTTTTTCCGCGGAAAATTACACCTCTGAGGTTTGCGCAATCAAGTCTCAAAGAAGACTACGAGAATGTCTTCGCCTGAACAACGAAAGCGAGCTCCGATACCCAAGTCTAGAAAAACCTGCGTGTGGGGGGAAATGGGTGAGAAAACAAAATCATACCGTGACGGATGAAATTCTTGAGTTGTTGTATCGTAGACATGGCGTTCATGGGATCTCGCTCGCTCGTCTCGGCGAGCTATTGATCTTGATGTCCTCGACGTCGTCACGTAGACAGCGGGAGGGGAAAAAAATTTATATGTTCGCGCGCTCTCTCTCTCCCTCGGGCCGAGAAGAGCAGGTGCAGTCAAGCAGTAATCGATCAGGGTTCCTTCTGTGTGGACCGGGAGGTTGGAAACTTGTTTTTTCGTCTTCCTGTTTTAAAGCCCTTTTCCCTCTTCTTTTCCTCCCACGTATTTAATTGTTTGGGCGGGACCAGATACTTGGATGCGGGCGGGGGGAAGGAGCTGGGGCGTCTTATTAAGCGCCGATGCTGGGAGTCGATGACGTTAAAGGACAATGGCCGAACCAGGGTTGTGGAAGTGGCCTAAGTGAGGTTAATTTTGCAGAGCCGATGCATCAAGTGCGGGCAGAGTGAGGGCCGTAATGGGGACGTAGGACGTAATAGCCAGGCCAAGGATAAGAACAGACAATAATGATCTAACCGCTAGGCGTGGTGACGGCAGTGGGCTGGGTATCAAGAAAAGCCGTGGGGTGTCAAGAAAAAGAAATATACACTAACAGCATGCCATGGAGATATGAGAAAGGGAAGAAAAAAGAGAACTGGAGAGAGAAAAAGGAATGGGAAAAAAAAAACAAGTAGAATTAGGGGCTGGGTGTTGGTTGGGTAATAAGCATACGCACTTCGGAAAAGGTCTGGTGCACAAAGTAGACTGTAGCAAAAGACCAATGTCGCCTTGCCTGTCGCATGCAAGAGGGGCGGAAAGTGATGGCCAAGAAAATCGTCGACCTTGGAAGGTTGCAGAGTGCGCTGGTGCAGATGTGCAGATGTGCAGATGCTTGCCGGCCCAGTCGGGAAATGCGCTTGGTCCAAGGGAGCAAAGGTTCGCTATACCAGGAACCGCTAGTGATATAACAAATATAGAGAGAGGTGTAAACCTTTAGGAACGGATCGTGATGTCGAGGAGGAGGAGAGGTAATAGATTGGGTATTGTCGAAAGGGATTTGATGAGAATAAAGGATCGTGAATGTTCATCAGGCTTCAGGCTTGGTATGGAGGAGGAGCTTTCGAGGAGGACAGGAACAAACAGCCTGGGGAAAGCGGAGGTCGCAGAGTTGCTGTGGGATCAATTACATTCGCATCAGACTGACGTTCTGACAAAATTTGGGAGAGCGGAACCTCCGAGAACAGTGGCCGCTTCAAACCACCTAACAAAACTTACTCCCTTATAAATCACAAGCGCGGAAGGTGAGGGGAACCAACCGACGCCCAGTACCATTGTATAATGAGTGAGTCAACTTGTATCTTCTACCAACGTTAAGAGTGTTCGGCGACCAAGTGACATTAGATTCGGGGCATCCGTATTGTACATATTGTTACATATCGTAGGGAAGGAAGCAAGGTCAGTGTCGTCATTAATCCTTAGCGTCCTCACTGACTGCCACTACCAGCTTCGCTACTTCCTATGAAGGAGTTACCTGAATCTTGGTGCTGGTTGGTCGAGTTGCATCAATGTTGTACTTCGTAGACTTTGGTAGGCCTGGCTTCACCAGAAGGTCCAGTCCTATATTGAAGTATATTCTACAGCATCCTGGCCTGTGACGCCGAACCAAAGAAAGCGCTTTCCGCTTCTTCTTCTTCTTCTTCTTCTTCTTCATCATCATCATCAGCGGCGCACCTCTTGTGGGACACCACTACCTGAAATAGGTAGCATTAATCACTGCCTAACAGAGCATTATTAGTGGCAGGCAGCCCCGTTGCCTGGCGAGTCTGTACTTTATAGACAGCCGTAGACAACATTGAATCTTTCCTCGGGCCGCCTAGACAAAGACTGGAGGCCATCATCAATTAAATGTTATTGTGGCGGAAGGTGGATTACATCTATCTCGACAGAACAATATGAGCATGTGCTCCAACACTACCAGCAAGGTCGGGTCCACGGGTACCTGCCTCGCTCCTTTCCCTCGATTGCACTAGCCGAATGAGACACCACGCAATAAAGAACAACAAAAGCAATTTCTGATTTCTTGATATCTGGGTTCAGCCCAAGAACGCTAAGGGAACTGGTTCCGCTTTTACAGCCTTTCCAGGTGTCTTCTTCTCTCCTCTTTTCTCTTTATATTGTCGTGAATTTCATATAATTTGCTTCTCATGTTGTCTTCTCCAGCCCTCAACTCTTCTTGTTGGTTTTCGCCCGGACCACCCGGCAGGAGTGAGACTTAGCCAAGAATTCTGAAGATCACCAGGTCTCTGTGATTGCGAATGCACGCGGACCATTCCCCTCCAAGTGGCAACAACCCAGATTCTACCAACAGGAAATGAGAGGAGGTCTTGACAAATATCCCTGGGTGGACTTTTTTCTTCCTACCACGGATAATCTTCTGCTATCGGCGGCTCTGTTCTTCTCGGCTCAGATTGCATTATATGCATCACTGGAAGACAGACGCATGAGAGTCAAGAAATGCAGAGAGGATTGGCCTCTGAACCCTGAGTCTAGAACCTATCGGTTCCGGTTTGCATTGTCGGATCCCTGTCACCAGTGACGTCGTTGAATACCCTCCCCCAATCTCATACCCTGTTTTCCTTGAAATAAGTACCACAGTACCTTAGTTCGCAGTTGAGCAGAAAGGAACTATGAAGTAATACTTCGTATTACAAGTACGTCTACGGAGTTGCGAACTTATGGGATGGCAAAAGCATGGGTGCAAGTGCAGAGAGCAAAATGGTTCTCCAGCCTGGCTACAGACACCGCCAGGCAATGTAGTTGAGGTTAGCTTCTGAGTCCACAGGCAAGCTCCTTCTCCCTCGATCATGGCTTTTATCATAATTCACAAAATACAGGGAGGAACTGGACCATTTGTATCCAGCGAGGAATTTTCACGTCCTTAAGCAAGCTTACCATATCTGCACTTCTAGGCCTCTGTCATACCCAAGCAAATGAGACCCTTACTGTAGGTTTTTTTCTCCTATCCAGAATTGTGGGGGAGACATCAATTGATCATTGATGGATGACGACCTCCCAGACTCATTCGCCTAGATCTGGTCAATATCCGATCCTGGCAGTTGTAACTTGATTTTACCGCCCTCCCGCAGATCAATTGATGCAGCAAGAAAGGATCCACGATTGTGGGGTTGCGGATTCATATAGTACATCAATCGGTTCAGTTCGACGACCGCGGCCAGCCGCAAGGGGCCTTATCTCGATGACGTAGACGGGCAGAAATCCTTCAGTCGCCCCCAAGAATCGATGTGACCACAGCCGCCCTTAGTCAAATCCTGCGAGCTGTCGGCGGCCTGTGAGATTGATCTAATTGATTGATGGTTTGGACTACCCGGAATGGAGGGTTTCTCATACTTTGCATGCAAGCTCCAGTGTTGCCTATTGGTGCAGCTCCGAGGATGACGTCACGCCTTCTTTTTCTTTTCTTCTCCTCTGGTCTGTTTCCGTCCCGGAGCCGGGTTCCACGTGTATTCTTTGAGGGCGACGCCGAATATTCAACGTCATGCGGCAGGATGAGAAGTTTTCAAAAGTGTCTTACACAACTACCGAATGGCTTAGGATGTAGATGGGACTTCTTCGCCGAGTGCCATGGAAGTCTAGATCTCAGAACAAGGTTATTACCTCGTACATCAACCCCATGGAACATCCATCACTCCTTGACGCTAGCCAGCTTCTGCCTCTTCGATAATAAAAGCCACACTAGTTCACGCGCCAATGGATAGGTCCATTACATGTATTCTTCTCAGAAAAAGAAAGAAAAAACGTTAAAAAAAAAAATCCAAGAAAGGAGAGTGAGTAAAGGGGGGGAAAGAGGCTTGTTAAGATGATGGGATACATGAAGATGCTCCCGACTTGACTGGTCCTCCTCCGCCGATCCAGCAGCAACCGCCCGCCTGCTTGTCCGCTAACTTACACTTGGGAGCCGAACAAAAACCCTTCGGTAAAAGGATTCGCAATAACCCAGCTCTATAGTATCGGCCGCAAGCCCAAACATAGCATCTAACAGTGTTTCCCAGCGCTGAAACCAAAACGCCTCCTCGGCAGATATGAGCCCACTGAATAGCAGCACACTCGAATTTTTGCGATGTTAATAGCGTGCTGCTTTATCCAAGATAATGATTACGCCGAGAAACTGGTCGAGAGACAATATCGGAACGTAGTCTGTGTGTTTTTCCCCCACTGCCCAGACCCCCTCCAAACCGGACTTGGAAGCAGGGGGCTTTCACATCTTCATCGTCCCCACCCCCGTCTCCAACACGCAGATGACCTCACCTTGCTTCGCAGATAAAAACGGTGCAAGCTCTCTTCGCACTGGAGACGCGGAACCTTATTAGTAGCGGTGGCTTCCTTGTAAAATACGCACTGCAGTCCTTTAGAACTGGAAAGGGACATGCGAGCTGAATTCAGGAGATGTGGATACATAGTTGCAGCGCGGATGCCGGTACCATTGGCGTGCGATCAACAGCAGTGAATTTCATTTTGTCGTAATCGAATTTCCTGGGACGATCTGAAGATGTCTTGTGAATATGTGAGATGAGGTGGAAGACCATGGATGGCTGTGGCGGATAATATTCGCGTAAACCCAATCGCGGAAAAACATTCGGCCGACCATCACTGGGCGAGCTTGAACTTGCGGCAGTCGCCATCGCGACACGAAGTAATACAGCCCAGATTTCAATTCGCATCTCCAGCGATCCCCTTCCACGCATTGCCCATCGCCCTTTGGAAATTCGCTGTAATCCCGCAGATCCCACCTTGGCGTCTTTATTTTCTCCTCCGCGAGACGCATAACCTTACAATTTCGACCGTCACCACGGGAGCCCGAGACGACCTGATCATCCATCTCAACGAGATGGGCAAGAAGAAGAGAAAGTACCCCGATATCGAGGAGGTATTGGGCCGACCATGGTGTTATTACTGTATGGACTGCACTTGAAATGCGCTTTTCCGGAGATGGTATATGTAAAGATTGCTAATGCGTCTGGATAGGCGAGCGTGACTTTGAAGATCTCAAGCTCTTGATATCGCACCAAAAGGCTAAGCATTTCAAATGCGAGGAATGTGGTCGCCGCCTCAACACAGCAGGAGGTATACTTTTTTTCCCCTCCCTTTTCGCCTCTGTATATTTTTCAACACCGACATCTTCAGAACACAAAGCTAACGAGAGTGTGACTACCTACTAGGTCTCTCAGTTCACATGAACCAGGTCCACAAGGAGACATTAACGCAAGTGGAAAATGCGCTGCCTAACAGGCAAGGCCTCGATGTCGAAATCTTCGGCATGGAGGGTATTCCCCAAGATATCCTCGAACAGCACCGGAACAGAATCATTCAAACGTTCTACCAGGAGCAAGAGGATCGGCGGATCGCGACGGGCAACCCCACGCCGGGGCAGAATGGCAAACCTCAGAAAAAGATCAAGATAGAGACGGCGGAGGAGCTCAAGAAGAGGCTGGCGGAGTGGCGGGCGAAGAGAGCGGCGGACAAGGCCGCCGGAACGAGTGGATCTCCAGCGAACGGGGCGGCGAGCGCGGCGCCAGGTGCATACGTGAGTTATTGACGCCATCTTCCTCCTGAGCCTGCACGATCTAAAGCTAACCCTTTTTTTCTTCATTCTTTACAGAACCAACCTTATCCTGCAGGTCAGCAACCATATCCCGCGGAGGGACAGTATGGAGCTCCAGGCGCCGCTTACCCACAGCCCGGATATAGTGGTTATCCTCCTTCGTCGCTTCCGGCTAGACCCACCGGGACGTCCCCAGCTCCGCCGGGTCTTCCCCAACGCCCGGCCTACCCCGGAAGCTACTGGAGTGGTCCGGGGGCACCACCTCCGGGCTATCCTGGCGCTGCCTCTACGGTAGACGAGCTTGTCTCTGGAGCTGCGCAACATGGAGACGATATTGACCGACTCATCCGCATGGCTGAGGCTGGCGTTAAACCCGCCAAGAAGGCCGAGGATGAGGGGGCAGTTCCGGAGAAGAAGTCGAAGAAGGAGAAATCTCGGATGTTTTACTCGGATGCCGATATCAGTCCGGAGGAGAGGATGGCACAGCTACCAAGATACGCTTTGGTTCAGTAAGCTTGAGGGCGGGGTTCTGGTTAACGAGAAGAAGAAAATAATCCAGTGCTACGGCGTCGAAACGCTCCGCCACCTGTGAACCTGGGACGGGAATTTTCGGAGGCTGTGATGAAGTCTGTGGCCGTCCTGATGCAGGGTGCAGTTTCTTTCTCGTTCTGCTCCCATTTTTTTTTCCCCCAGATGTGCCGGACAAGACAAGGTAAAAACGACTTCCGGGCTGAAAACTCAGGCGGCTTCCGGAAAGCTACGAGCATAGGAAAGTTGAGCACTAGTTACAATAGCCTGGGAGAGAGATTATTGCTATTTAAACGACAATACCAGAGCGACTATGTTACGAGGGGGGAGGGTAAAGGAGGGACTGGCGCTCGGAGGGAACCTATTAATAGTTCCATGTACACTACAATTGCAATATCAAAGTCGTGTGCTGAGAAGAAGTGAGACATGTGAATACCCAACTAGCTTCGACATCGATAGATGTTTCCGCATCAGCATTGCCTGCATTCGCGCGATGGGAGTTTGTCCTTTCTCCGATTGAAGGTGAGGGAAAGGAGATGAATGGACCACTCTGCTGGGGATATTGGGCGCAATGAGGAGCTATTTATACCCTAAGCTACTCACCACACTTATATTACAGCTGAAGCTGTGAGTGAAACTGCAAGTAACGCCATCGAGTTGTTCACCCTCGACCATGGGCGAACACGTTGATTTGCACCTCGGGCCATGGCATGTGGCTCTCTATCTTTCTCAACTATCGTGACTATCGTGAACGCGGTCGACTGCGAGCAGATATTATGGTATTCAGATGCTTGGGTTGCAGTGTACAGTAGCATCAGAGGCACTACATATAATATCCCAATATCCCAGCACCAAAGTTTTTACCAATCTCTGACAGTGGTACCTTAATCAGAGAAGCCGACGACTCGACTCGTCCAGGTTGTTCGCGGCTAAATGCAAGAAGCTCCGCTTGACCCAGACAATCTTGCCACGATCCCACAACACCAACACCAACACCAACACCAACACCAACACCAGCACCGATGCCCAATGTCAATGTCAATGTCAATGCCAATCCAACCTTCAGCTCGAACCTCTCCTTCTCCCCCACTGAGGAGACCCTGCCATTTCGATCTGATAAACCGACCACATCCCAGTTTCCTCTATCCAAACCACCTTGCTTGACCCTGAAAGCGTTGGTCCCTAGCGAGAGATTCCCCACGAATCAAGTCCACCCCCAGACCCCGGATTGGGCCCTTGTTTGGCACACGCCATCCTGGTTGTTCTGATTACCCTGACATCCGTCCTTTCTCTCTCCTCTGTCTCCTTCGAATCTTATCCGGAGCCCATGCTGTCGACTTTACCCCGCAGCGCCTGTATGTATTCACCATACCTTATTTGGGGTTCCGTCTTTCAACTGTCAAGAGACGGGCCCGTTCCATGTTAAAGATTGATGCCGCCCCAGTCAGGCGGTGCCGCGTAATATCGGCCACTATAAAGATAAACTAGGCTTCTATTTTCTAGGCGATGCAAATTCGGGTGCGAGATCCTAAAGGAGGACAATATTGGAGACGTGTTTTGCAGTCTCGATGCTCTTCTTTGCTTCCCTGATGACATTGGGAATTCTTCGGCAGCGTCAATGTAAGGAAGGCACAGAGGGATTGTCACTCTTGCTCTATTACAAGGAGAGACGACATCTCAAACACCTCACATCTTATCTTCGCCGACCTCGTCTTGTTTCTCAGGCCACCCCCGCCCACTTCCCCCCAAAAAAACGCCTCCATCCAACGGCCCATATTCATTTTTTTCCTTCATCAATACCTCTCCGTCTTGAAGTGCCATCGCCAAGCTCCAAGCAGGGAACTCCAACTTCGTACAAAGGAAGCACCCTTGTCCTTTGGCCCCCTGGTCTGACCATTTTACCCGCTGTTCCCATGTCCGGGAAGGGAAAATAATCGTCCATGTCCTCCCCCTTTGAGTCGGTCGTTCATCCCGAATTGCCCTGGCCCGGGAAATGTGTCCGTCCCTCAACGGGAGCGCTCCAAGCCAGACTTCAAAAACTCCAAAAGAAAGAAAACAGAAACAATGGATGAACAAGTCTTGGCGGTTCATCAATACGACGCCATCACGCCTGATCAAGTATGTTTATCCTTTCCATGGGGATAGTGCCAAATCTACAGTCGCAGTCGCAGTCGTCAGTCCGCGCTCAGAAGCAGGGAAGCAGGAAGTACGACAGTACGACAGCGGCGTAGCAACATTGTGAATAGGCCAGAGCGGAACCATTGATCCATCCCGTCACCCATCTACGAAGTATTTGTACGCATTCTCCGCGAATATCTGGCCGTTAATTGCACGCGCCGCTCGCGTTCCTGGTAGGATTTTCTCTC
>JUDQ01000123.1:44275-86942 GCA_000812075.1 Scedosporium aurantiacum
TGACCCTTGACGAGTGCGTGAATGAGATCTTTCGTAGAGGAATCATGTTGGAGTGAGTCGTAAGCGGCAGGGTTCCATACCACGTCGTGAAGGTCGTCTGTCAATACCCAGCGCCACTTCTTGCTCTTGAGGCCAAATGCGGGAAGCAAAGCCGGGAACAAGAGTTTGAAGTCCTCTTTGGACACATGGAGCACTTGTTCGATGGTCTGGGCCAAGCCCGTAAGGCCGATGGGTGAATCGTTGTCACATTCGGCATGGCTAGGGCCACTCGCTTCGGCAACCCTACGATCAAGACTCATGAAGTCTAAGATTTCGCGGATCTCCATCTCCTGGTGTACGGCGATGGGGCTTGTCCCCTCATCACTGTCACTGTCACTGTCAGGGTTATCTGAATCAGGTACCTGAGTCTGGTCGACCACCATGCCCCGTGCCTTGACCGCTGGCCATTTTTTTCGGGCCTTATTCCTGTCCCGTAGGTCTTCAAACTTATCATAGCGAGGGGTGAAGTCTTCAAAGGCTTTATAATCCACGATGACCCGATCGTCAATCTGTATCAAGGATGGAAACACGTTAGATTGCGGCTCTCATGTGCATCTTCAATATAATTTACCTGTTTCTCGGTTTTAAGTGGAGGTTCAGAAGCCGCATAACCCTGTCGGAAATCCGCATAATCCCATGCAGTGCCGGCGTACGTCTGCACCGAAAATGAATTGAAGTCCTCTCCAACAATTCTCTTCACCTTTTCGTATCTTGCCGTCAAGATGGCCTTTAAGTTGTTCCAGTCTGGAAAGTAGTCGACTGGTATCAGTGGTAGGTCTGAGATGTTTTCCAAGTCCACTGCAACTCGGGCGGCAATACACGTTTGTCTCGTAAACACAGGCCCCCTTCCATCATATCCGACTCGGAGGCCAGTCACTTCCCAAAAGTAACCTTGGTTGTTGGCCCTCTGAAGAACATCACGGACAACCCAGCACTCCTGAACCATATCAGTTTTCAGGATAGCGAGGCTATTTGGAGGATAGATTGTCCACAGGATATCGCAAGCGACCTGCCCTTTGTTGGAATACCTATCGTGATCATGCACGATGCTCGATAAGAGGCCGTTATTGAGGATAAAGTTATGTAACAGGCGCATCTCCTGGCGGAGTGCCGGATCCGTGTTCGTGTCCTCGGCCATCTCTTGGATTTCCTGGCGACAGAAGAAAAGCTCTGAGAATGGTGCCCTGATCTTGATGGGAAAACTGTGAAGGTTGGTATGTTCGTAGCAGTTTCGCATCACCTTTCTGGCTGCCTCGCAGAGGCGGTGGGATTGAATTTCTAGCTCCACTCGAAGAACAGAGATCTTTTGCTCTCTCTGGACTGCCGTCCGTCGCAGGACCAACACATGGTCTTCGTATTTTTCGCCTTTGGACGTGTGTCTCGTTCCTTTAGGGAGGTAACGACTTGTAGGCATAATCCGAGAATCGAACCCGCCGTCTTTGTTCATCGTCTGTATCTCTATGATATCTGCAAATCCTGCCTTGGTCGATGGCTGCGGTATTTCTGCCTCTCCTTTCCCCTATGACAAAAGAAGAAGAAGAAGAAGAAAAACTTGGTTACTAGCTTGTTCGCAGTTTCAAGCAGTTTGGTTGACTTACTCCCTGGGTTTCTGCATCTCCTGCGTTGGGCCTCCCCGTAGAGGCTTGAGCGCTTTCAGTGGCATCCTCTGTTATTGGAAAGAAGCCCGGAAGGGCTGAGCGATATTCTGAAAGAGACATGCTAACTAGAGTGTCGTGTCGTGGGTGGAAGGTCTTGATTGTGCCGCCACCTGAAGAAGAATCTTCTCACAATGGGTACACAGCGATCTCCACAGTCCAGGGGCGCCGAATGTGTAAATGCCTCACCGTAGAGCGAGTTGTGGCGGAAAGTGCTACATGGACAAGGGTGAGAACCAGTTGTGTGCAGTCCGAAAAGCCCTGAGGGTCAAGGGCGATAAGCACCGAACGTAAAAGTGAGGCGAACAGAGCGATTGGATGAGATCGAGTTTTGCCACCATGGAAATGGAAAAAAGGCATACACTCACGAAGTAAGGCGGACGTAGGTTCACGGAAATCGATTGGATGTCGCCTGCGTGTCATCTCTGAGGCGATGCAAGACCGCATTAAAATTCTTGCAATTTCCAATAGTCTGGTATGTTGCCGTAATGTTGGGCATCCATGGCATTCTGTGAATTTTATGGGAGCCTTGCCTAACAAGAGATGTACTATGGGAGAACAACACCATAAATGAGGTAGAGATCCTAGTATCAATATGACCGGATGGATGGGGATAGAGCCTTTCATTTCCATCATCCATAAAACATCTTGAGGCATTTCTCAGTGCCCTTTGCCGTTTCCAGCCCTTCACACGAGTGTCACAACGCCAACCCGAAACGGACTGAGCCATGGATTCTCAGCTTCCATCGCCTGTAACTGCCCGCAGTTCAAAGAACCGCATTTTTTCACCCCGATCTGTAGTCGAACAAGTCAAGAACTCCTTCATAAGTCGCCCCAAGTCACCCGCAGTTGGCATATCATCGCTGCAGCCCAGCCTTAACCAGTCCGAGAATCCAATCCATCATGATGATGGCTTGAGATTTGATGTAACGGAGGCAGATATACTCGAGCATGTCCACATGCACCAGAATTTCCAGCTCCCCGATGTCGAAGGGGTCGGGCTTACTGATCTACCATCATTTGATGACTTTACTCAGTACGGCGAAATTCCCGAAGAAGTGCAAAAGCAGTTGTGGGAAAAGGAAGTTTCTCGACTGGCCAATATCGTCCGCGGAACTGACGCCTTGGCCTTCAAGGGATCTGAGAGTTTGGCTGTTGACTCGAAGAAAGCGCACGAGATATTCCTCAATCTTGCCGATCGCTTCCTGCAAGTTCTCTCCATCATTTCGTATGACGGCGAGTGTCTCATGGCCGAACATCAGCCAATCCTCTGTCAAATTCCGGTCCTAGAACGAAGCCGCATCACACTGGGTTATATCTGCAACAAGGACAAAGCGGATGATGCCGACAATGACGAGGAGACACCGGAGGCACGGATTGAAGACGTGTTTGCCTTCATAGAATATTGTACCGCTATTCTGGCTGGCATCATGTGTGCGGAGGCGGGCAACAAGCTGGTGGTTCACCGCATCCTCGCCCATATCGCCAAGATCACCACCAAGGCCAAGGTCCTCTCAGCCAACCTTGAGAGATTTTCCCAAATTTCCATTGACACCGGAATACACGACGAGGAGCTTTCTGGGCTGAAAAGCGAACAAGCTACTGGTGACCCCGTGAATAGGAATCAGAATACAACCACTGGCGCCGACCCTCTTGGTGTGAGTCAAGGGGAGCGCACAGGAACCCTAGCGGCCACCCCTGGACGAGACGGCATTTATGCTTTTGGTAGAACTTCTAAAGGTCAGAACTGGGACTCCTTCTCGAAGAAAGGGGCGCTACGAGACTTGTACTTTGCGCAGTGTGGCCTGATACGATTCAACATCCTGGAGGTCCTCATGCACCTTATGGTGCGTCTACGAGGCGATAGCAGACTCATGAGGGCATCATACGTCAGCTATGAGATAAGCACCATTGTTTACGAGACTGGCTTTGAACGGTTTCGGACCCTGGTATTTCAAGATCGAGATAACAAGTTGGATGGGTCTGCCAATCCTCAGGTCGTTGATTCTGCTCGGTATGCTTTCGGTCGACTTAACGGGATAGTCCAACATCTCCAAGAAAATCAGCCTCAAGAGGGCGATGCCTCCCAGTCCATCGGCGCCCAACTTACTTGGACATATGTTGTTGAGGATAATGTGGACCGCGACCCATTTGTCGACTTGCAGGTGGAGAATCGATTAGAGCTCAAGTCAATGAGTAACGTTATTGCCGTCCTGGTTCCCCTGCTTTTCACCTCGCCAAGTATGGTACTTCATACACAAGAGCTCTTTTCCAGACTTTCAGACAGGAGGCTTCACCTCTGGACCAACAAGAGATCATATACAACCCAGTCCCGGCCTTCAAAAAGATACGCCGCTTCATTCTGCGTCGATACCAGGGAACATCGTGATGCACAGCGGAGATTTGGCCCAGAGGAATCGAAATCTCTTTCAAACTCACTGATCAGGCGAAACGGGCTCATGAGCGGGAGAAGCATCGCCCAGATCGGTCGCGTGCAGAGTTTTGCACAGGGTCTAGCTCAGCCTAAAACCTCGGAAGCTTACTACAGAGCAGCCGACGAATTCACGAGCTATATGAGCCGAATCAAGAAGAATCAGGCGGAAATTGAGGCATCTAGTAAAATCATGAAGCCTTGGGTTCTAGAGGAGAAAGGGGTCATGGTTCAATGCAGACTCTATGTGTCGGTTATCATGATCAGCTGCGCCCTCCTAATTGTGGGAGGGATAGCTGTTGGAGCCACCGTGGGGGACAGAATCTCTGGTGTCGATCCTTTCAATATCACAACGTACTGCTGGGCGCTGGCGGCCTTCGTGGTCCTTGTTGCCAAGAGCGTTCGTGTACACGAGTGGTCATGGAACGATTTTCTACGTGGCCGTGTCTTGTGCAAGAGCGTCTCTGAGCTCTCCTCCGTCACGGGGATACACGCGCAGCTGATCATCGCCTACCTCCTGCAGAGCGAGCAGCAGAGTTTTCTTGAGACGCGTGGTCCGTTTAATATTGTTTTCATGCGCAAGTCGGATGATGGATTTTCTATCGACGTGCCCTTGAGCACCTGGACTATGCTACTGAGTGGCTTGATCATGGTAGAGGTCGAATCCGCCTATTCTCGGGGCCTAGTCTGTCTTGATTTGCGCCGAGGCATAACTTATAACGAGGTCAATCCATGGAAGTCCGGAGTAGACGGTGACGAAAGCGGGGACCTTGGCTGCTGGCGTCTACAAGATCAGAGGGTGGACATCTACACGAACCAGCCCCAGGTTAGGCTGGCCTATGGTAAAGGGATGACATGGATCCGAACCGTCGGTCTTTATGGAAACAGCAATGTGCAATATATTTAGTTTTCTTTCATTGCGTGCCAATATAATGTTCTCAGCAGACCAAATTTCAAGTGGCAGTGACCGCTTCGTAATGCCAGACTCCTCGCGTCATTTCCGACAGTAAGCCGGATTTAACGGGACGTGGGATATTGCAATCACTCGGACAGTTTTAAACTTCAGTCCCGGGGATTGACGAGTCCGCGCGGACATCTTCTCTTGGTATCCTCTGCCACTGCTCTCCATACTCCCATTATGTCCCGTCATTTCTTGGATGAGAGAGGTGATAATACGTAGAGAGAATATGTTCCGAAGAGAGAAAACAAATTCTGCTAAGTTCTTGACGCCTGGCGAAGAAAGATATCTTGGAGAGTAAGATTCGTCCTCTAGGTGCGCATTTGTCCCCCTCCGCGATGAGTCTCACAGCCAATTCTTATGACGGATCATTGCCTCAATCGAGGAGAAAGGATTCTGTGATCTGTCCATGAGGGTGATTTAATAGGGCAGAGTTTCTCTTATTCCCTAACCTCTAAAGCCTGAGAGAAAGACATATTATCTTGGTCAAATCCAAACCCCCCAAACTAAGGAAATGGTTGTTTCCTTAAACTAGGCTCTCTTGTAGTTCATCATATCATCTTTATTCATCCAGGGGCCCTGTTCGCTAGGCTGACGATGTTCTCCGGAAACGTTCTCTTTTACGGCCCTTCAAGGCTCCGAACTCGTCCCATATATCAGTATCAACTGTCCATAACTAGGGCACTATACTTTAATTTCACTCCATAAGCACCGAGAGCGTCAACGGCGGCGTTTCTTCCTGGCGTAACTGTCACAAACACGCACCCAGGCCGAGTTCGACACACTCCACAGTCCACACGATCCATTGTCTCAACGTCATCCGGTGCGACGTCTACCGGAAGCATTGTTTCGGCAACGCGAACTCAGACTACGAGTTCCCTCCTCTACATAGGGTGTATACAGACCATTGCATCAGCATTGTCCCTCAAAATCTAATATGCAGCGCCACTACTGATCTTATGATAGAACACATCGAGGGATAGACTGCTCTATTCCCCGACTTCAGCATCAATAACAAACACTAAGATTAGAGTAAGTATTCAGTAGTGTAACGAGAATGCTATTACAGATATTGAGAAGTACTTAAAGATGAGGCCTCTACTATACTATATACTACTAAGGATGTCTAATGAATCTAGGCGGTTTCTCTGGTATGAAGATGTTATTATAAGTCACACCTACCATCATAGGCAAGTATGAGATCATGGCTGTAGCTAGTTGAATTTACAAGAGGGTTCTCAATTTGTCACCTCCAAGACAAGACATGCTTAACCCAGTTCATCGGCCCTCGGATCCCTGTTTATCCCTCCTCCTCTTATCTTGACAGGCGAAGGAACCTCCTATATGTACGTACGTACATAGGTAAACTTTTCTTCTTTCCACGGTTAGATCTCAATTCGAGAGCCTAACGTTGTCCCCGTCACTGCACCTATCGCAGCCGCGAAACAACCCGAAGCAACCATAAACGGCAGACCAATCCAGCCGCCACCCATGCGCAGGCCCCATCCAAAAATAACGGCAAAGAGTGGCCGCCCAATAACCATACCCGAGAACGTTGTCACCGAGAGGGCCGTATACAAGGTGGCAAGATGTTGTTGCTCCACCATTCCCGTAACAAGACTACGCATTGGAACTGGAAGAACGAGGCCAAGGGCATAGAAGACCTGCCCTACGCTCATGGCACCCCAAGTCGACGCGGAAGCCATCACGGCGGAACCAAATGCTAAGAATATGCCAGCAAATTGGGCGATTCTTTTGTCCTTGGAGACTTCATCCATCTTTTTCATTAAGAGTGATGAAAATGCCGGCAAGAGGAACGCTAATGCTGCGAGGTTGACCCCGGCGCGCAAAGAGAGGAAGAAAGATGCCTGGGGAAGAAGAAGAAGAAGTATTGTTAGATTTTCGACTCATTTTTCTTTTTCTTCTTTTCATCCGAGATTCAAATGGCGGGCAAAGCAGTTATGGGAGAAGAGGGAAAAGAAAAACTAGCATACCTTGGCAATTGTCCAGTGAAGCTTCTTTGAAATATATTGCAAGAAAACGGGGCCTTGCACTTGTTCCCCCAAATAGACAGCCAGGAATGCTAGGATCATCAAGACAATGTGAATGTTGATCATACTGGCAACCTTCGCAATGGCCTTCTGGATAGCCGTAGACTTGCTGGCTGATGGGTACGTGCCGTTTTGTCCAGCAGAACTTTGCTCATTTGCATCTGCTCCTTCCGTTATCGGGTTCGCTTCATCTTCGACCTTCTTGGCCGGTAATGTCTCGGGAAGCAGAGTGAGAGCCAGGAATATACCGAGGGCCATCAGGGCGGAAGATATCATCATCGGCAGCCACTTGTTGACAGACATGAGACCGGCACCTAACGGGATGAAGACAAGCTGAGATATCATTTCGGCAGACTGCATTTGCGAGAAAGCTGTAGTCCTGCCCATTTTCTTTTCTTAGTGCAAGCTCTCGCACTCAATCAACCCGATGGGAGAGTGTTCACCCACCTCTGTTCAGCAGGGCAGACATCGGCTACCAAGACAAACAAGATCGACGTCAATGTAGTCGCCCCGCCACCGATCATTTCCCACGCACCGAGAAACCAGACGGCCTTCGGAGGGAATACATCAGAAAACCAGTCTAGAAGTTCCGTAGGGGTTAGCAATAACGTCGTGACCTTGGCATACAGGCTTGAAAGGAATGACTTACAGACAAGTCGGAGCCATGAATCTCCTAGGAAGAGCCCAAGAAGGGAGAGGATCAAGACCTTCTTTCTCCCAATCCGATCAGCCAAAGCGCCGTAAGGAACAGCTAGAATGAGCCCTGTGTGTCTAAGGTTAGCTGCTAATATTCGAAGAGAACGGTGGTGTGTTTAAAAGTGAAAAAAGAAGAAGAAGAAGAAGAAGAGAAGGGGGGAAAAAGGAAAAGAAAAAAGAGACAAAAGAAATGCCGGAGGAGAGGAAGAAGAGAAGGTAGGGAAAAGGAAAGTCGTCGTACCCGGAATGATTTCGAACGTGTCCTTCCAACCATTGATGAGCGCCACCTCACTCTGGATCGGCTCAATCTTGCACCTGGACTCTGGATCCGACAAGAATTCGCTCCCATCATCTAGGTGAGAAGCATAATACTTTTCACACACGATATCCTCGAGAATGGCAGTGAGAGGAGCGTCGCTAATGTGACTGGAAATGCTTAGAATAAGAAGCAATGACGTTGCAGCTATGATGGTGGTCAGGGATCGAGAAGTTCCCCTGGGATTGCGTGACTCTGGTGCTGTTTCGGCGAGGAGAGGGGTTGATTCGTCCTCCTCCACGGGCGGCATGTCGCTGAAGACGATAAAAAAAATTGATGGTTGAGATTAGTTTTCTCCTCTTCCCTGAACCCACGCGTAATACCTATTAGAATCACTTTCGGTTTGGTGAAAAGCTGCCTAGCTAGCTGGCTAGGACCGCGAAGACAGGAAGAAATGAAGAAAGGGTAAAGATAAGATCACTCACTCGCGTTTCTCGATGGTTGACGGGAATATTTGTACTACCTTGACCAGGCCCCTGCATCTTGAGTGCGACGGGACGACGGGATCGACGCTTATCTCTGGCAATAAGAAGCTGATACTACGGTGACGGAATCCTGTACCGTTTGTCCCAGATATCCCTGCGATTTGCGTTCTGCTCCCGCATATACGAAGCACCAACACCTTCCTCTTTCAAGCTCTTACTCCGTTTCGGTGCATGTCAAGTGGATCATTATCCATTATTATTCTTATTAGATGGCCAGGGTTCCGCAAAAGCCTACTATCCACGGAGGCAAAATGTCGCTTCTGAGACGTGAATATTCTTGGCCACCTTTCGGTTTATCTTTAGGACAAAATACCGATATACGGGGTATATCAAATATATTGCTCGATCCTTACTGTCTTTCGTTTCGGTGCCCCCTGCCGGACTGCTGCCGCTGTCACTCTCTTCGTCCCCCCAGCCCAGGGCGAATTCAGAATCTACATGTCGGGCAGCATCCCACAGTCTCTGAACTTGCCCTAGTGCACATTCTGTAATGCCCTCCTTGTCCTGTGTTTCATATTCCAAACAAAGCACGGCGGTAAGATAGCTTTGACGACTACAACCGATGCCACCAACCCTAGCGGCACTCCTGTTTGACCGCCCAAGAAGAAGTTGATTCAGAAGCAGCAATACTAAGTATGCCCGGGCCGATGGACGGGAAAATTCGTTGCTGGAAGTCACCTTGACCCATGGCCTTGGCCATATCGATGTAGAGGGCTCCACGATTAGTGCACTCGAATTTCCCCGCCGCCCGAGCAGTGTTGAAATTCCTGGTCGCCATCGAATGCCCAGACCCAAGGCTGAGATGAAGTTGTGGCAGAGATGGTCGTTCCCTCCCAGCGGCTGCAAGAGTAGCAAATGCAAGAGTAGCAAATCCACGCGACTTCCAGCTACTGAGACTCACTTCGACTCGATGAGACTGACATCTATGGCGGCTTCCTTTGCAACCGCGTTGTGGGAGCAGCTCGCAATCACATCGATTGGATAAAAAGCGACTTGGCAATTCACAGGAATACTAAAGAAGATTGCTGAAACGACATTAGCCGTAGTGTTTGCCCTTTTAGTAACTAGAGCTGAAATTAAGTCTGAGGTGGGCATTGAAGCTCTCTTTGTGGACATTGAAGTTCTCTTTTTTTGTCTAAGAAGTACACCAGTGAGGGCCTCGCATTGTCCCCGTTGCGCCTTTCCCCAGCACCTCCGCGATTATCTGCCTTCTTATACGCTCTACGAAGTACAGGCTCGCTATCCTGTAAAAAAAGGTAGATGGCACCCTCGGAAGTCGACAACTTTGAGGCTGCGAGTTGATGTAGTGAAGTAAATGGACTCCAGCGAGCCCCGTTAATCCATGGAAAACATTCTCGGCCTCTTCTGACATTTTTCTGAAAGCAGTTCCCCATCCATGATGCCATGACAGTATGCCTCGCCTACATAGTCGAACCGCCCGTCGCGATCTCCACAACCAGGCCTCAGAATCATCGGTACTGTAGCTCCTCTGAGAACGACCACAACATCACCCTCACGCATCTCCCCAGGCCCGAGGCCGACATAACCTTCCTTTGTCATGAAGCACCTCCGTCCCAGTTGCGCATCAAACGCGAGGTTAAATTTACCCATGGCCGCCGATGCCGCCTCTCTGATGTCCTCATCGAGGTGGGCGCCATCTTCTGGGAATTGCGGTCCACGAAACTCGGGGCCGAATGACTTATACCAGGCATCATACTTTTCGAAAAAGTCGTACTCGGCCCAGCCGTCGCCGAATCGGAGCCATCGCGGTACGTAGTAGTAAAGGCTCATGGCTTCCTTCCAGCCATCGAAGAGAGGATTGTGGCGGATATCGTGGAGGCTTCGAACGTATCCAACCCATTCTTTGAGCTTAGCCTGGCGGTGGAATCTCTGTTTCGATATCTCGAATGCTGCTCTAAGCAGGGGTATCCCATTGATTCGGGGACCTAGACGATTGGGCGGATCGTCTGGCGCGGTGGACAGACCACGTCCACCGGTTGAAAGGAGCCAGGGTATTTCGTCTCCCCGTTTGTGATGCACAGTTGGTGCATTGGGCTTTCTCATAACGAGCGAATGGAAGTATGAAATGTCGCTTATGAAGTAATTGCATAGCTCGCCCATATCCTCTGATGTTGACGTCTGCTGGTGGATATGCTGCCCAGTCAGCTCTACAGAATCAACCTCGAATCCCGGAATGTCCAGGACGGTCCTATCCACACGTTTCGGACGTAGATTAACCCAAAGGCCGGCTTGTTTATCCCTGCCTGAACTAAATAATGGCGTATTGGAGTTAAGATACCCGTACGGGATGCTCAGCTCCGAGCTCCAGTCCGGAACCCAAGACGCCAGTGCGTCCATTCGTCTGCAGTCGTTACGAGCGAAGAGGAGAACATCTGTATCCTCTGGTACATGGGCCGCCGCAACATTTGCAAACACCACCTGAGTCGGCAGCGAATAATCAACGGCAACCTGTTTGATTGCAGTCTCACATGACCTTGCCAAGCCTAGCATTGCGTAGTAACAGTCCCTGGGATCAGTAGCGCGGTACTTTTGGATCGCTGCATAATCCGCCCGGCCATTCGTTTGGGCATAACCGGCCGCGGCCGGGTCAATGGAGTTGAATCGGGATAGAAGATGAAAGATGGAAAACCGCTCAGCTCCGGAGCAAAAGCCACGGCGTACGCTGAATATTCGACCAGCAAACCGGGCCAAGGCGATTGCGCACATGAGGTCGTCCATTGTTGCATGCTGTTGCCTTCGCGCTTCCTCCTCGGTGGCCTGGAGCAATGCTTGGGCCTGGATGACGAGCATTCCAAAGAGCATCACCCGTTCAAAGTGCTTGGCATCGCAGACTTCATCGCCGCAGACAAACACAAGATTCTTCGCTAGGCACGCCTCTTGAATGATCCAGATTCGCCCAAACCACTGCCTCGACAGAAGGTCCAAGAACCCTTGGAGAGGAAACGAGTCCCAGACCTTCCTACACAATTCTCTCAGGCGGTCCCGGTCAGCTGTCAAGCTGCCTGGAATAGGGACCGACTCTGCGTTGGGGGCTACTACCGCGGCCCGGATGCGGTTTAATGTCGGGTAGTCATGATCCACTAGACGATGGAAGGCTTGGCTGGGCTCCGTCTTTAGGTCTTCCATGAAGGACATGAAGCACCGAGCCTCTGTTGTCAGAGGACCAAGCCAAGCAAGCACGCGATCGGATTTGCTGTAGATGGAATCCATCCGCTGCACGAGGTAACTCTTTTCGGCAAGGTCACCCTGGTTTATACAGATTTGGTCCACAAAGAGAGGCTTGTCGGTCTGGCTCCGCAAATACTGGAGGGCTCGTTCTAGATGTTTATTGATGGAGATAAAACCAAGAATTTTATTAGGTTGTCCAGATTGTGTAATGACGATCTTGTGGTCCAGGATAGCCTGCATATCCCTCTCTTCTGGGGTCATATTACGATTGTGTCCTGTCCAGCAATACGAAACTGATTCGTACGCGATAGGATGGTCGAAGTCGCACGCGACAATCTCCGCAAAGAGAGCGACGGTATTAATGTCCGAGGATGGCGGGCCATCGTTCATGGAGTCGTGTAGCACCGTACATTGGGAGGGGCGGTCAGGCTGCAGCTTTATTAGACGAAAAAATCCAGGTTCCAAGACAGGATAGTGGTATGGACGGATGGCGAACTCCATTGCAGTCGAGATCCAGAAGCCGGATTGATGAACAATTGAGCATAGAATACATAGAATTTCGCAGCCTGGTGGTGAATGGTGCTGCAAGATACCACAAAAGCGCGCCCAGAGCCATCACAGCGCTGATCGCCACCAAATCATCTCTTAATGCCTCTGATCGTATTGTCGTCTGTATGACGGCTGGCTGCAGTTGTCCCCTGTCTATCGTTCTGCTACGTCCTCCAGTACTTGGACCTGCATAAAGGCCCAGCCGGTGTGACATTTGGGGTGCTGGAAAGTGGGTGCTCAAGCTTCACTAACGAGGTTCTAGCACTGATATTAAAGGTTGAATATAGAACTATCAGAGCGAGCAGCGTTTATATTTAGACCTGTGTTTTCCGATGCGTTGTCGGATATTAATATTTTCATCTCGAAGCAGCTTCAACAGCTACCTAGAACCTAGAATCATGGTCAGGGACAAATCCCCAATGCATCCTCTCCTCTAACGAGACGGCGAATACCACTACCGAGGTGCCGCTAGGAACGCAAAGGGTAACCAGTGTGGTTGTACAACCTTGACTGGGAATAACCATCAACTTCTACTCTGCATCCAAGACAGTGTGGTAATGGGACGTATTGTCGCCTTGCTAGAACAATAATATAAGTAGAGGGATGTGTTTGACTTGGTCTTCTTGACCATTTCAGATTGTTGATTTTCTTCAAAGATCGGCATATCAGCAGAGCTTAGACATATCCTGTGTACCTTTTCTCCGATTGTTTCACAAGCTTCACAGGCGGGCGTCGTTGTATGGATCGACTCTCGGCTTCGGCTGCGACACCATTTTCATTCTATTTATGTTATTTTATCTCATTTTTTGATCCACCACCTTACAGCCAACCCCTACCTGCAATGTAATGATGATGGATAGGCTTCTCGCCCTAAACGTTGACCGTGATGATATCTGCGATGATGCCGCTCGTTCCTGCGATGATGCCACTCGATCCCTGGAAACGGAGTAAGACGTGCTATAATAGTGAGGGGGTTGATAAAGCTTCGAGAGCATCATTGCACGGGATCCTTCTGTTCCCGCAAGGCAAAACTCGATGAAAGCATAGCATTCCTGTCGGGCATGCCCGCTGATTTCGTCTTGTTCTTGTCCATTGTCCTTCGGGTGGGTGGATGTGGATGTATGCAGGTCAAGGGTTTACCGCCCCAAGACAATGAATACTTTAGCTTCGCCTGGGGGCTGGGGCGATTCGATCCAGAACTAGTGTAGTCGTAATTGCAAGGCTTTCCCGCACAGGTATACCTTCTAGGGGTATTGTGGAGCTGATGATCGCTCCCAACTCTCCACAAGTCAATGGACATTAGGCCGAGTGGTGTTATGTTTGGGCAACGCGACGTTCCCGTGTCCTGGACCGCTAAAACATTATATTGACGATCCGCATTTCGGGGAACAAAGGTCCCAATTCGGGTGTGTTGCACCACATATCGCAGATTAGGATCTAGAACGGAAATTACACTTCGAACACGAGACGTCGTATTCAATTGAAATCTGCCGAGGTCCTGGCTAAGATATACTCTGCACAGTCACACAGAAACGGTCACTTAACGCCGTCCTAATCCAGAAGTCATCATAAAATAGGCAAGCCCTAGAGGGCCCAGACACCGCAGGACAGGAACAGACGTTGGAGATGCCACCAGGACAGACTTAGCCTTTCGCTTCGACTCTTCCCGGCCGACGTAATTATTCCGTTTCCATCCTTCCTCTGGCTTTAAGTTGCTCTAGGGTTTATCCCCTCCCCTGAAGGGGTCGCGTCGCTGCCTCTCAGGCATAAGCGCAGTGACAGCGATGGTAATCGTCGGACATGAACGAGACGGAATGGTCCCCCACGCATAACGTCGTCAGGTATTTCCTTCTCCGCCTTCGTGTCATAATACCACTTCCGTCCGCTGGTACGTTGGCTTGCGGTCGCACAGACTTGATTCATAGGATCGAATTTACAACCCCTCATCCTGGCCTCGTCTGGGGTTTCTCGCCACCCTGATCGATGATCGTGGGCCATACAGCGGATGCCCTTCCTATAAAGCTGGGGTGAACACGATAGCCGTCCGGTATAAAAGCCGTTTGAGTTTCCTTTTTGACATTGACTACATCGCGGAGCACCACGTCCTGGCTTCTGAGCATCTTGTAGGAATATGCATCGTCGTTCATTGCAGCATGTTGGCAGATGCCTTGTTTGAATCTGGAGGTCATCGTATATTTTTGATAAAAACATTCATATGTAATCCTATCGGGATGGAAAGGTATTCCGAGGCAGCGTAAACCGACTGTGGCGCACAGTCCCCCTAAACATTGATAGGCGTCGCTCTTATAGATGCTACGCTCGGGTGGCAAACAGCCGTGGCCCGCCAGCTATGTATGGTCCTCCTGCGAGGTAATGCTCAGAGCTTGTGTGGGCTATCCAGCATAAGTTTAACGATCACTGCCAGTGCACAGATCCTGGGGGAACAATGCTGTCCAGAAGCTACAGGGGGATCGCCTTCCGTCCCTGTCTCATTCCATCCACCGTCCGGATGGTTCGTTACAAAACGGAGTGGATTTGCTGTCCAACAAGAAGCAGCCGAATCCGGCAGGTCCTAACATTGAACGCAATTACGTGATTGCCTTTTACTCACTGCTGTTGGTGCAAAATATCGAAGAGCTCGCTCAAGGGATCTGACCGCTGTGGCTTCGATCAGACTTCATGACCAACACCTGGGTGAAACAGCTTGACGTCGATTCAGTTCATTCATTTTAACGTGCTGCCAGCGCGGTTGGGTCCTAATTGCATCCTTTCGGTCCTTAAGGGAGCTTAGAACCATTCCAAGTAGATTCGAATAGTTCGACACCCACCAGCACTTCCGGTGCGATGGAGTGCTTGGGCGGGGCCGACGGTCAATTTGGTCCCATCGTCCAGGGATGCCGATCACGATCACAGCCAGACTTTACATTGCTCTTCGAGGAATCCATTCTTACCGTCTTGCCGTCTTGCATCCTCATTGTCTTAGCAGCTACCCGACTAGTTATTCTATCTCGCCGGCCTATTGTTTGTCATATAGATGGACTGAGTGTTCTGAAATTGGTATGGAAGAAATATTTGACCACTTTCCAAGAATCACCATGATCACAATGCTCAGGCCATATATTTCTTGTATTTGCTGTTGCTAACTTTGTTGCTACAACAAGATCACAGCCAGTATTCATATTGTGCTTCAGGCAGCGATTCTTGTTGAACAGCAGATCTTTCGAAGAAGCACACCCCTTTCGATTGCAGCAGGAGCCCAGTCTCTTGTCGCTTCGGCATTCTTGTGTGGCCTCGTTTACTATGAGCATAGAAGGTCTCGATGTCCGTCGTCGCTGATTCTGGCTTATCTCTTCCCTGCCATTTTGTTCTCGATTGCAAAGACCCGAACATTCTGGCTCCTGGATGAGGTTGCCCTTGGCGCGACTTTCGCTGTTGACTGCTTCATTCAGCTGGCTCTTTTCTGTCTTGAAAGCCGGAACAAGACCTCATCCTCAATCGACTCTACCAAGAACGAGTCCCTCGAAACTACGGCAGGGCCAATTAGCAAATCATTCTTCTTATGGCTCGCCACGCTTTTCCGGAAAGGATATTCCGGCTCCTTTCAGCCGTCCGACCTTGGGCCGATAGACAACGCTATGTATAGCGAGGAATTGCGATCCGTGTTTAGACGCATCGTGATCCACCAGTTCAGTATGGGTTTCTCTCGCCATCTACATTCGCTCTTTAAAACATGTGGTCAGAGTTGCTAACAACGACGGTGCCAGATCCTGATGAGAAGAGCCCAAATGATCTCATACTACTCACCCTACGATCCGTGGGTTGGAAGGCACTGACACCAATCCTTCCGAGACTTGTGGTGGCTGCCTTCACCTTTTCCCAATTCTTTCTGGTTTCTGCGGTCCTGGGGTATCTAGAATCACCGTCTTCCCTGTCCAAGGATGTCGGCTACGGCTTGATAGGGGCATGTATATTTGTCTACGGCGGGCATGCGGTAAGTATTTATTCCTCACTCCTCTTCTGCCCATACATCTCATCGAAGCTCTTCTTTTTCAAAATGCAAAGATGATAAGCTAAGATTAAAATGATTTCAGATTTCCACTGGATGGTACTGGTACCAAACATACAGATTCGTCTCAATTCTTAGGGGAGGCCTTATCGTCACCATTTTCGAGAAAGTCCTTCGACTCCCCGAGGATACCAGTATCGAGTCTAAGGCCATGACTTTGATGATCTCGGATGTCCAGAGAATTGCCTCCGGTCTAGCCTACGCCCACGAGATGTGGGCGGGACTTGTCGAGACAGCGGTAGCAGCATACTTACTCCAAAGACTGGTGGGATTGTCTGCATTGTCCATGGTTGGACTGGCAATTGGTAGGCACAAAACAAAATAGCCTTCTACTATTAGTTCCCCATTACGATATTCCTCCTCTCCATCCAAGCTCTATCACTAATAAGAACGGTAGTGTGCGGTATATCTTCCTTTTTCATTGCAAAGTCATTGAGTCGCCAGCAGCAAACCTGGCTCGGTGCTATGCAAAAGCGAATCGAGGGTACGAGCCGCCTGCTCAATTCCCTCAAACCCGTCAAGATGGCGGCCGCCGAAGAACGCATCGGCAATATTATCAAAAAGCTAAGAACCTCTGAAATACATGCGGCCAGAATCTTCCGCCGACTATTGGCTGTCACCGTTTTGTTATGTATGCTGTGAATCCTCTCCACCGAGGACCGGCGCGATGGCTTTCCGTCTCTAACATCTGTATCTCTCTCCACAGCCTACGGTACCTTTACTCTTTCACCTTTCCTCATATTTGCAACTTATATTGCCACTTATGGAGGCAGTAGCGCGGATATTGATGCAACGAAGATGTTCTCGTCCCTTGTTTTAGTCGCCCTTCTCGGATCTCCCCTCATTCACATTTTCCAGGCAATGCCCTCTCTGGGCGCAGCATATGGCTGTTTCAAGAGAATCAGACAATTTCTTGAAACCCCCGAGAGGTCGGATCCAAGGCAAACGATACCAGATCCAACTAAGACGAATGCCAATATGGCGGCTTCCCCGGGATCAGCCCGAACGAACATAGCCGTATCGATGACAAACGTTTCCCTCGGCTGGTCTCAAGATACATCGATTCTTGAAAATATCAGTTTGAAGGTGAAGAAAGGGCAGCACGTTGCTATCATCGGACGCGTAGGAACCGGTAAGTCGTTATTGCTTAAGTCTATTGCGGGCGAAGCCCAGAAGTTGTGTGGTCAGCTGCACGTCCAGCAATCTGGCGGCGTCGCGTTCTGCTCCCAAATACCATGGCTGGAGAATATATCCGCCGAAGAGAATTGGGTTCAGTATTGTGCAGGGCAGGAGCCAGACTGGCAGACCCGGGTGCACGAGGCGTGCTCTCTTAAAGATATTGCTAGTTTGAACGACTACAGAACTGGTACGGTTGGAAGCGGCGGCGTGAGGCTCAGCGGGGGCCAACGACAGAGAATAGTAAGTACTCATGGCCACCTGGGTCTTGGATCTTTAACATGGCTCTCGCATTAAGTACTGTTCTGCTAATGCCGATTGTACACTCAGGCCCTGGCTCGAGCTGTGGCCTCTCGGAAACAGATACTGCTTCTTGACGATGTATTTAGTGCGCTCGATCGTGCGACTAGAGACCACATTTCCTCGGAATTGTTGGGTAAGAACGGGCTTCTGCGAAAGCTTGGGGTAACCGTAATTTACTCAACCCACAACAGTGAGTATTGGTGCATTCTCCTGCAACTCTTAGTAGCATCACTGCCTTACACACTAATTTTCTACAGGTCAAATCGCTCGCTTAGCCGATACTATTCTTGAGGTTACTGATGTAGACGGCCATCGGAGTGTCCGAGAAGTCCAGCAAGTTCCAGACGATCTTGACAATGCTGATGAAACGACTGAAACCATTGACCCTTGTGGACCCTCCCCCGATAGAAACAAGGAAGGTGAAGCTGTAGATTCCGTGGAGGCCAAGCGAACAAGCGTAAGTGCAGACGAGACGGAGATTGTCGCATCGCTTGGTTCTCCAGTGGGAGACAGGGAGGTCTACGTGCGTTACTTCCAGGCCATGGGTTTCTCGAATGCCACTATCTTCATGCTTTTCGCCGCTGCTTTCGCCGTAACACTCAAATTCCCTGGTAGGTTATGAAAGACCTACTACTCACCTCTCCTCTACCAGGTGCTCAACTAACGCGCCAAAGATATTTGGGTAAGCTGGTGGTCAGCTGCATCCTCATCGAATGATACAACGCACAGCATTAAGTATTGGCTGGGCATATATGGGATGCTCGTGGTCCTCCCGCTCATCATCATATCTCTTTGGGTCGCGTGAGAACATCCCGGATTCCCTTTCTCGTATTGTATTACTGAATCCAGACCTAACCGCGTGCATGCAAACTATTCAGGCATCTCATGCTTCGTATCGTCCCGACGTCGGCAACGTCATTGCACGCAGATCTTCTCAAAACGACACTGAATGCTCCATTCGCCTTCATGAGCCGTCTAGATTCCGGAAGCTTGATAAATCGCTTTAACCAGGACCTCATGTTTGTCGACACCATGTTGCCGCTGGATCTGCTGAATACGTGTTCCGAGATGTTTGTCGGTCTGATTCAAGTGATCCTGATCGCGATAGTGGCCAACCAAGCACTCGCAATTCTCGGCCCCCTTTTGGCGGTTTTGTACGCAATTCAGCGCGTCTATCTCCGGACATCGAAGCAACTCCGCCTGATGGATCTGGAATGGAAAGCCGATCTCCACACCAAGTTTGGCGAGACCTGCTCGGGACTCTCCACGGTTCGCGCGAACAACTGGTTGGACTCGATGAGAGCCAAGTTTTTCGAGAAGCTTGACCGGTCTCAAGAGCCGTTCTATCTGCTACACATGGTCCAACGATGGCTGCAGCTGGTGCTCAACCTGACCGTGGCTGGCCTTGCCGTCGTAATCGCCGGTATTTCTGTAAGTCTAAAAGACAAGATCGCGGCCGGTGCGGTCGGCGTCGCGTTCCTAAATGCCACTACCTTGGGCGAGACCCTCACCAATTTCATCGTGGCGTGGACATCGCTTGAGACGTCACTCGGGGCTATCGCCAGGATTGCTTCTTTCGAGAAAGATACTCCCCGAGAAAAGGACGAGTCAGCGGCCATGGATAACCACCAGCCACTTCCCAATAACTGGCCGTCGAAAGGCTTGATCCGTTTCGAGAACGCTTGGTGCACCTACAACGCCGAGTTCGCCTCGCCAATGTGGAATATTCGCGGTTTAAACCTGGAAGTTCCTCCAGGCACGCGGGTCGCAATTTGTGGGCGAACAGGATCCGGAAAATCCACAATGATGCTCGCCTTACTGAGAATGGTTGACATGCCGATCGGCGCCATCTCGATTGATGGCGTTGACATATCGAAGATTCCGCTCAAGGAGTTGCGGCGTAGGCTTTACACCATTTCTCAAGATGCGTTTGATGATCTCGAGCCGACAACCCTTAGGCAACAGCTTGACCCGCAACACAAATGTACGGACAGTCAGCTCATCGACATCCTTGCCGGATGTGGGCTCTGGGACCGCGTTAGCAACTTAGGTGGGCTTGGTACTGAGTGTGGTGAACTTAACTTATCCAAGGGCGAGGGTCAAATATTGGCCATATGCAGGCTCATGGCAGAGAAAAGTGTGAACCCAAACATCAGCAAAATCGTCTTGTTGGATGAAGCAACCAGCAGGTAAGTCGACAATCACTATTGGACGAGACTGCAGCTTGCTAACTTTGCTTCTAATGCCAAGTTTGGATGACGACACCGAGACGAAATTGGAGGCTCTGTTGCTAGACAAGCTGTGGGGTCATACGGTCGTTTCTGTTCTTCATAGACTGGATGCCGCCGCGAGATACGACAAGATTGCGATCTTGGAGAATGGGGTTCTGGTCGACTATGGTGACGCGAGGGATGTTGTATCACGATCAGCTCTTTTCCAGCGGGGCCTAGCTCAGTGACAAAACCTGCTAATTTCCATGTTTCCAGAGTTGGGAGTTAACTGACGCCTCTAGCAAGTTTCGAAAATAGTGCTTTATCTAGTGTCCAATATCTAGAAGGATCCTTACTTTCCCTTCAGACTCTCAACGAACCAATTACCCTCATCTATCATCACCTTGACTTGGCAGTTCGTAAAGCGCATTCGTGCTCCCAACGCTCTCCAAATTCTGCTCTAGTTTGGGTACCTCGTCTCTAATAATTTACGGATTCTCCCAAATGTGCTGCTTTACCTCCACGTCCACTCCCTTGTCTGCTACTTTCCCTTCGAAGAGATGCGAGAGCGGAGCTATCTAGCCTCGAAATGCCCACTCCATACCTGGCGGGGCGGGGACTGTCCCGCCTCCGCACCGCGGCCCAGACCGGCTTTCTTCGCCAAATGGAGAAGCACTTCTACGATCACGGCGCCGCCTTAAAATTTTGTTCCTACAACCCTGGGACTTTGCGTGTTGGGCGTTGCGCATAGAGAAGGGCTTGAGCCTCATATTATACATTTAAGTACTATCGTCTATATCAAAGTTTCGTGCTTCCAGCGGGCCGACGGTTGGGGTTTACCTGCTCAGCCCACTGCTCGTCTATCGTCGTCTGTTCCCGTCGCGTCTTTTTGTTCCAATATGCCTCAAATTCTTTCTTCTCCTGCGCCCATCGTTGCAGCTCATCGGCAAGAAACGTCGTAATCGCATCTGCACATTCCGCAACTCTTTCCATTGCTACGAGATGGCCGCAGTCAAGAACTACCTCCTTGACCCGACCGGCAGCAGCGCCGCCGCTGCCTCCAACCCCCGTTCCCGTCCTCTCCATCTTCTTCTCGCGAAGTTCTGGTGTTGACAGTTCCGACTTCTCCCCGAAGACGTATAGAACGCTGGGGCGTAGCTCAGGCAAGCGGCGGAACACTTGTAGTGGTTCAGGGCGGTAAAATGGGTATCCCGGATATTCCTCGTCTGCGACTGGGTCTTTGTCAACATATTCTTCCCCAGGAACGCCCCGATAGGTAGGCCGAAGGAAGGTAAATAATTCTTGATGCTTCGAAGTTGTGAGCGTGACGCGCTTGTCGTTTCCGTTTTCCCCATCTTCAGTCGGGTAGAGCTCCGTGGGAACTTCCCGTAGGCCGTACTCAATCCATCGGTCGAGAACCCGCGGATCCCATGCCTGGAAGAACTTGCTCCCTTTGAACTGTTTTGCAGCAGCTTCCCTGGAGGGCCAGATGTCGCGACGGGGAGTGGACGAGATAGCTGGAGGAACGCTCGCATTTGGAACTTGTATGACAGGATCAAGAAGAACGAGAGACCTAAGTAGACGAGGATGCGCGAGAGACAAGAGAGACCTGCTACTTCGTCAGTAACGTGGGAGATTGAGTGGTGAATGGAACTCCTAACAGCTGATTGCCGCCCATACTATGGCCGATTCCAACGATTGGGTGGGGCATAGAGTCTTGCTTCTGGTTGATCAGGTTCATCAAGTCCCTCGCATGGTCGGACCAACTCGCTAAAACCTAGTTATTATAATCCCAGCCATCTTGAGAAAGGGACGGCTACTCACGGTCATTCCCGAGTATCTTTTCGTTTAGGACCCCCGATTGACCTTGGTTCCAAATGTCCGCTATCCAAATGGATCGGATGCGGATGCCAGCTTTACTTCCTCGTTGGTGCAGCTCTTCCCACAGGGGCTCATACATCTCCTGCCAGACGAATTAGTATTTACCCCTTACGACTACCTATTATCACTTGCCTTTGGGAAACCGTTGGCATGAGCAGCAAGAATTGTGACGTCGCCCGGTTTCGGGTTAAGGTTGTCTAGAGGGATGTACTGTTTCACCGCGAGTTTTGGTATATCGTCGTCGCCGTTTACAGTTGCCGCAATATGGTCTCTCGTATGGCAACCGTTAACGGTGTGCTGCACCACACGGAAGGAAGAAGACATCCTGATGGCCGCCCTTTGCGCTCCAAACTGAATCAGACCGCTTGACTCAACCCTTCGTGGATGCTTGCCCAGAACGAAGAATACACGAGATGCCCGAGACATGGCCGGAAACATGGTCGGAAGCATAGCCTGACCGCGATACACTTCTAAAGGAAAGCGCACGCAGAACCTACTTAGATGAGACCTCGGTTGAGAGGGTTTTGGACGTCCCGATTGGTGATTGGCTCTCTCTTTTAAAGTTCAGAAATAATACCCTTAACCCTTTCAGGTTGAAGCTAATCGAGGCCGAGAAGATAGGAATAAGACCAAGATATTCTCGGTCCTTAATCAGCGGGGCTAGGACGAACTGGAGGAAGCCCTGTGATACGATTTTGGGATAGAAATGCTTATTTTTCAGTCTACTACCTGTCACCGCCGACGATAATAACGCGCCTGGTTGATGCCATTATGCCTATTGCTTTTCCACTACACTAAGTGCCTCAGTCGGTGCTCAGTAATGTTTGTTGCCTTGAAGAATGTTCGTATGTTCCTTGTTGCTAGGTTATAATTTGGGAGGGAGAACTATCTGTATATAAAACCATCAATATCAAAGCCCCTTACACTCATCGTCTTGGGAGTGAAATACCAAGCCATGAACGAGACCTGGTATGTGGTGAAAACTGAAAACCCTATGATTAGACTTAAGAGTTTGGTGAATTCCCTATGATAGATGAAAAAGATAGAACCTCTATGCTGGGGAATTCCTTCTTTGGTCCGCAAATTATACCTTTTTTTTTTTTCTTTTTTTTTTTTTTTTTTTTTTTTTTTGTTTGGTTTGGATACCAAAAATCCCTCTTCTCCCGCCTTGGAAGAATCGAATCCATCATGAAACGCGTATTTACGGATCTAACGAATGGAGGAGACTCCAAAGTACTAAGTACTGTGTCGTTTTGTAAATATTGTCCTTCGCCGGCTTGCGGCCGAGCATAGAAGATTGTTGTTTGGTATGTCTATCCGCCCTCCCTCCCGTGGCTCTCGTGTATTTGTTAATCTTTGATAGGTGTCTACGACCGGTACTCTGTGTTGAGATTGACACGTTATTTAGTATGCGTACTCTCTGCTGGTCTCTAGCCACGTCTCTGTGGCCTTGTCTTTTGCTGACGTTCGATAGGTGCAAGCAATTAAGCGTTGTGTTTGGTACTCATTGCCAGTCCCCCAGTCCCACTTGCCGTCATTGCTTCCAGCTAATTCTGAATAGCTGAGAACCTTATTCCACTTTGAGATTCACAATTCCCACGGGCCACTCCCCACTGATCAACGTATGTTTTCTCCTTGACTCAATGTGCCTTTAAAGCCACTGATAGCCCCTCTTGATGACATCTTCCACTAGACAAGTTCTGCTACGGCTTGGAACAACAGAATCTAAGTAAAGGACTGCGCCGTGTTCCTCCACCGACTGACCTTTGATAGACTCTCTGACTGGCCAGGTCGAGGATGGAATACTGTAACCTCTTCTGGTAGTCAACTTCCTCAATATCGAAGACCAGAGATAGACCGAGGCTTTGACATAGGAGGTCCTACCTGAAGACTACACCAGGCTTTACAAATATCTAACCCATGGGGCCTAGGTCTCAGCATTGTGGTTTAGTATGTCTGATGACCTTTTTCCCACTCAACTCCTTTCCGCTGGTCTGCTAACGAGCAATACTAACATTCACTAAACAGGGCCTGGTTTTAGTAAAACGACAGTGCTAGTAGTGGCAACGTTTGCTACGTGGGCTAGTCTGGAGCCTATCCTCGATTCCCGTCCCTTGAACATCGCAGTAGACAACTTCACTGAACGCCTGGACAGAGTCACCACTTCTGTGTGTGACTGCTGTAATGAGGGAAGCTGCCAGGGCGGTGAAGACTGAGCATGCTGTAGATTAGTCGTCTCCAGTTACTGCCTCGAGCTCAAATACTCTGACTTTATCTAGTTGCCTGAGAATCTGACTGATGCCGACAATGCAGCTATGGTGGAGAATGGCATCGAATTGATTCTTGGAGTTTCTATCTCCTTATGATGTTGTGGGCTATCGTCTGCCTTTGTAGCCAAAGAACTGAAGGTGATGATATACTCATCCTGCGCAGCTGTAGACTTCGGCTGTGTTCTTTTGCGCTCATTACCAAGGTTATGCACTCATGTTCTACCAGGGCTCCTAAGCCATTCCCCCGAAACCTCTCCATCCAAATCTCTAGCTAGTTAGGCATCACACACACAAAGCTCGGCATCAATCCCTCCACCGATGAGACTGGCTCGCTCACTAAGAGCAACCTGCTTAGTAGACAAGGGCGGGATGCCTCAGTACAGATTTTCAGTGTACATAAAAGCCTCCTCACTTTCGAATAAATACTGTCATGAGAGCATAAATAGCTTCATAAACAGGATCTACACCGTGTTATTTTGTTTTATAGCACCGTGTCTGCTAATGGTTAGCTTGGAACACCTGATGTGAGGGGAAGTTTGCTGTTACACAGAACCACAGCCTCACCCTTCCCCGCAAACAAACTAAACTTTAGACCCGCTGCTTGAGCTTTACCTTGCGTTTGTATACGATAGCTTACCTGAAGAGGCTATCCTAGCACTAGACTGCGCCGCCTCGAGATTCTCGATTCCGGCGACGCCTCCCAACCTCTTGGTAATTACATAGTAATCCCCTGACCTGTGACGATGTAGCAACATACTCACTGTTCGAGCGCCAGATACAATACAAATATACCTGCTACCCATGGACACGCAATACCCGGCGACGAGCTCGTCGCAGAAACGTACCGAGCTACATGAGGGCAGCACTTCTGGAGCATCGGCTCCTAAACACCCACGCACAACCTACCATACGCCGGGTAGCCATACTCTTCCCAACAACCCCAATGAACACGAGCAGAATCCCCCAAATACTCGAATTCACGAGGGCATGATACAAATGGGCGGACGTGAGCTAAAGGTAAAGGTTATATTTACCCTGCACACGGAAGAGTCGTTTCGGGACGAGGTGTGTGACCAGGGAGAGGCCGTGGTCCCCATGCATAGAGCTTTTTCACCAGGTAGTATCCCCTTCAAACAGCTTCGTGAGCTAGGTCGAGGTCGTGCCGGTGTCGTCGATGAGGTCGAGCCGGCTGGCGGGCAGTTCTACCTTCCGGGTAAGGTATACGCGCGCAAGACCGTCACCCTGGGTCCCCGCAAGCAGGGTGGCATCGCTGCAAACGAACTTGCGTTGCTCGACAAGGCTCGATCCCTCTATCACCGGCACCTCCAGAGAGTCGTCATGACATACGAAGAGGAAATCGGCTTCCACACCCTTGCTTATGGCATCGTTATGCATCCCGTGGCTAAGTTCACCCTCTCGTCGTTTTATGAATGCCTCGGGTCGAACCCCCTTTCACAAGAGACACTGGTTAGCTACATTGAGAAGTGGGCTGGCTGTCTCGGGAGCGCATTAAGCTACGTGCACGCCCATGACGTGCTTCACCGCAACATCAAACCTTCGGGAATTCTGGTCGAGAATGAAGAGGTATTCCTGGCGGAGTTTGCTATTTCCAACCACCACCAAGACACTCACATGCTCGTGGAAAACGAGCCCGGTCCCCAAGCCACTGTGGTCGACATCTACGTAGCCCCAGAAGTCCACATGCAGCAGCCGTTTGGCCCCAAGGCCGACGTGTTCTCCTTGGGTTGCATCTACTCGGAGATGCTCGCCCTTGTCGCGGGTGTTCCTTACGAATCTCTTAAAGTGCTTCTCGACGAGGAGCGTCGGCTTCCACATATCCAGCGCTTGCCGAGAAAGCAGTCGTTCCTGGCCGAGTTGGATGTGTCCGCCCGATTGCCGTCGCCGCCCCTCCAAACGTTGATCAAGTGCTGCCAGAGCATGATCTCCCCTGCTCCCGACGCTCGACCGTCTGCATTCCTCGTCACCGACACTATATGCAAATCGATGTTGCAGCGCAAGTCGCCAGGGTCGGACCGTAAAGGGAACACTGAGCTACCCTGTGAATGTTGCGATCCTTGGAAGGGCGACAAGAAAGCTTGCTGTAAGGTTCTTTTGTAAGTGCGGTCCTCGCTCCAACGAGCCTACGTGGCTATTAAGACCGTCGATTTCTGATTAGTACCACCACCCAGGTCCGTACCCCAGCAAGGACAGGAATCCGTTAGGGAGAGCCGAGGCCCAGGGCGCTTCCTCCTCCCATTGTATCGTCTACAGTGCCACCCCATCGTCCACGTCCTGATGGCTAACCAAAGAACAGCTCGAACCTCCCCGACGGCGACGGCAAGACCTGCTCCCAGTGCTCGAAATCACTTGAAGACTTTCCGGACATGTTGATGCACATGGTGGGGTCTCACCCCGAGATGGCGCCTAGAGATACAAATCTTTCCTGCATTGATAGGGCTTGCGCTCATCTCCCTCCGTTTCCGGATGAAGATCAGCTACAGAATCACGAGAAGCTGGTCCATGGGTTAGGATTTTAATCTAGTCTAAGAGTTTATCGACTTCCTGGCATTTTGTCGACGTAAAGGGTTCGCTGAGACAACGGTCGCGGGCCCTCGAGTTATGTGGTTTGCCTAAATACCTACGTGGCAAGTTCTGGAGCTGTTAGAGTGCCAGGTCCCTTGACAGCTGGCATTCGTCATATCGACAAGATCATCAAATTTATCAATTTCTCCCTCGACTATAAGTGCTGCATTTGATACTAAGCGTGTTGAATCTGTGGTTGGAAAGGTAGCCGGCAGAACGGTTCCAATTTCAGCTTCGGTCGTGCCAGCCTAGTCCTGGAGGCAGAGGCGACTGGATTCGGGTCTTATTGCTTATAAAAGTATATTTATGGTTTAAACTAAGACGAAATCTGTCTCTTCATCGCATCCCAAGGCTTCTCCATCCATGACACCATGAACATACGAATCTCCAAGTAGTTGATACTTCGTGTTTGCCAGTGCCCCACACCCCTTTTCAAAAACTCTCAGTACGCAAGGGACCGGGACACCGTAGATCAGACACAGGCTGTCCTTAACCTCGCTCACGTGCGGGACCATGCCGATATATCCCTTCTCAGTCACGCAGAACACGAGCGGGCTAGAGCCCTTGCCGCTGTCCCAGAGGAAGTCAATTCCCTGAAACTCACCAAGGGCCTTCAAAATCTCCGCTTGGTGCTCTTTTGTCGATCCAATCCCTTCTCTCAGCTTTTCCGGGGTGAGGCTTAAGAAGTCAAGGCCGAAGCGGCCATATACATCTCGTGCAACCTCTGAAAGTTTGCTTGTAGCTTGACCGCACGACGCCGGTGCGGGGCGAGCTGAATGGGTTTTGTCACCGATCATAGTGCGCCACACTGCCTCCTCCAGAGGCTGGCCACTTCTCCAGTACGGATAGGGGTCCACAGCGTGCTCCTTAGCCAGGGCAAGGGCCTCCTCGGAATAGGTAAATGATCTTGCTGCTGTAGAAAAGCTTCCCCATGTCTCTGGCAACGGTGCGAGCCAGGCGATGCGGTCCAGGCACTGTCCACGCACCACCATCTCATGCCGCGAGCTTCCCCGTCGGACCCTGGCGGGTGTTTGTTTTGTTGCATGATACTGCAGTTCTAGTGAATTAAATGTCGAGTTCAGGGGCATACCGGCCCGTATTGCCGTCCAATCGACCGCCCATGAGGGCAGGTTAAGATTGCGGTCGCGCTGGCGAAGCCCGGCAAGGTCGAGCACCTCGAGAGCTTGCCCGGCATCAAGCAAGTAGTTACCCAAATCAAGCATCACGTCTTCCGCCGAGCGGCTGTAGTCGATCAGCTGTTTCAAATTTGCATCCGCGCTCTCCCTTGCCATTCCTATTAAAGCAAATACCTTGTCCCGATCCTCCGTCGCCTCCTTCTCACCAAAGACGCGGAGGACGTGGCTTAGGCGCGCCGGACCGAGCGTGGCGAGCTCCATCCTATAAGCCACCGTGAATGACAGGCTTAGAAACCCTAGAAACTTGGGCGCCTCGGATGTCATTGCTTCCCCCGAGCCTGACACGAATGCCGCCAGCAACGAAAGTACTGGGCCATGGCAGAGGATTTTCTGCCAACCGTATAAATCCATCCACGGAATTGGCTTCCCGCCGTAGAAGAAGGTGACTCGCGAAGCCACGGCTGCCTCTTGCACCACCCAGACCCTTGAAAACCAAGGATGCTGCAGGAGGTCTGTGAGAGCCTTCACCCGTGCGCACAGGTAGGGATCGGTCCTGCGCCGCTGGAAAAATCCCACCACATTGCCGACGACGTAGTCCCGGCCCCAGAGTCGGTCCAGAATCTGCAGCTCCGAGACCAGAGTGAGAGCGGGCAAAGACCAAGCCCCGCCGAGGCAGATCAGCACATGAGCGGCTCTAGAGTAGATGTCCCGCATGGCTCGCACCTGAAGTGTCTTCTCGGCCGGATTGTCCTGATCGATGCAGATGGAGTCGATCCAGATGAGCCGGGGAGCGAAGACAGAGCTGCAGTTCACGAGAATGTCATGGACGTTTCCGCGGACGCGAAATAACATTCCGTTGAGCGACATGTGGCGCATATCTTGGGGTCCGTGGCGCCAAACGTAGGAGATGGCGTGGTAGGGAGGCGCAGAGCGCAGAGGGTACGAGACGAGCTCGGCGGAGAGTTGGAGAAAGGGGAACTTTCGGTGAAGTTTCAAGAGGCGTATCTCAGTGGCGGGATCGAAATCTGGTGCTGAAGAGTAGTCGAAGGCCGCCAGGGGGGGGACGCCAGCGAATTGTTTTTGATAGGGCGCGGTTAAGGTCCAGATAGCTTCGTTAATGGACCTCATGGCGGTTACCGTGTGCCTCCATGCCGATGCTGCTGCTACAGCAGCAGCGTACACCAGCGCCGTCGGACCTAAAATGAGCCAAAGGGTAATCGCGTCCCATATCACCTTGGGCTTTCCTCTCCAAGCTGTTGGAATGTACCGCCATGACATCCCGATGAATAGGCCGGTCAGAATTAGCACCGGAAAGTAGTCCCACGAGCGGTAGGCTACAAATTTCGTAATACGCCAGGCGAGGATCACCAGCCGGCGAGCAAGCAGAGTCCCGGCGTAGATACCAAAGCTGGCAAGAGAAGGGTTGTACTCCGCGTCATACTCAAGGTACAACTGGTCGACGAAGCCCGTAGAGACCCGGAGGAGGATATTCGCAATAATGTGGACGAAGGATTTCGGCAAGCATACAGAGAATCTAAGTATGTTGAAGAGGAGGTCGTTGGGCCATATAAAATCCACCACAATCGCCGTGACAAGAGGGCTAACCCAGACGCCGCTTGCCAAGAAGTCGGTCAAGATATCCATAGAGTTGTTTGCGTTATCATGTAGGAATTTGCAGAGGATGTCCCTGATTACGAGTCAAATGATGGCATCGTGCCTGGGGTTTTGCCTCCCTCTCGAGGACAATTATCATCTCGTTCGACGGGTCGTAACTTTGGTTATGTGTCATCCGACAAGTTAAGCTATAAAGAACTCAGCTGAGAGCAGGCAGCCAATATCAAATTTTTGAGGTGTCAATGCGGGAAGAATGGCTTTCCCCATCGGGTTGTGTGGCGCCAAGTCAGTATCGTGATTGGATCTGGCCTGTATGAAGATATCACTGCCAGACTGGGAGAGGCGCCAAGTCCCTGCGGTGTCGGGAAGATGTGTATTTATGCGTTGGTGTTTTATATGGTAGTATTCCTTATATTTCGAGGTGTATGAATGGTAATAGTAGATATGGATCAAACTATTTAGTTTTTATTTCCTTTACAACAGATACGTTGCAATTAAGCGGTGTCTCTTTTCAACCCGAGAGTTTCAAGGCGATGAACGAAAGCGGTAGCTGCTAATCCTGATGTCTACTCAATCAAGTGGATGCAAGCAGACTGGGCGGAAACGGTGCCCGATCAGCGGAGACATACCAAAACTGTACCAGGCAAAGGAAAACTACACAGCTGCCAAGACCTGGAAAGCAATCTCTCTTGGAGCGGCCTCCTCAGATGCGAGATCGAACGTAGGTAGGACGAGCATGGGGGATCTTAATGCTTCCAACGTGGAGTTGTCGGCGTAAGCGCCGTGCCATGATATCCACCACTTGATTAGGTATGATGGGAGTACGGCTGCTCGAGGCAAGCCGAGCCAAGAGTGAACTTACATACAGAAGCCAGCCCCGTAAAATGCGAAACATACATCCTCGCAAACCAGGCCTCCCGAGCTCTGGCAGACAAATCTGATCGGCCGCTCATTCTACCCGCGTCAGTATTAATACTAGTTATATATAGCCGCTAGCACCTGCCGTGTCATCCTCCTCTCGGTACGAAGCAAGAGACATTAGTAGATAGACAAAAACGATACTAGGAGGTGTCAGCTAGCGACACTATTGGGGTAGCGGTATACATACTCGACGATGCTTGAGAGGGGGTTGTGTAGGAGCTTAACTCCAGAGGAAAATCTTCTTAGTTGAGGACGAAGCTATCACAAATGATGACTCTGGTAGGTCTGGCTTGGTTGCTACGGCTTTCCACCGCAATGGAAGGAGTCCCTGCATTCTGCTGCGCATTCAGGGGAGGTGTAGCTTTGTCTTAGGTTGTCAAACTCTATTACTTGCTGTTTTGAAAGAAGCGCTACTTCGCACTTGAGACGGCACAGTCTGTCCCTACACTGTAGCATTTTTAGCCCCGAGGCGGTTGGTTTGGGCCGGCAGGCTCTGGGGTGCAGGCTAGTGGGGACGAGGAATTAGCAGGATAAGTTTATTATAACCAGTAAGTCACATGGAAGAAAATACAGTTGTAAAATCACGTAAATTTGGAAAGAGAATCACCAGTCCAGTAAGTAGCCGCGAAGAAAACCGGGGATGATCTTGTGCTAGCTCCAACTAGAAGAGGAGCCATCACCGACAATCGAGGGCATTGGGATGTTGATGGGCAGCCCTGTAGACCTAGTACGAGAACGGTCGTCGTCTCCATTCAAAAAGATGGCGTTGGCAGTTGCAATACTTGCTATGCGGGCTAGTCTCGGGCCTATCCTCAATCCTGGTCCATCCAACATCGCAGTGGACAACTTCGCCGAACAGAACACCTGGACAGAGTCACTGCTTTTGTCTGTGGCTGCTACAATGAAGGAACACCACAGGCACATAGAAGATTACTAGTTGTCCGCAATTGCCGCCTCGAGAACAAATACTCTGCATTTCTGCAGTTACTTGAGCACCTGATTGATGCTAACAATGTGGCTATAGGTAGAGAATAGGGTAGCAATTCTATTGGAAATTCTATCTCTCTGTGGTCTTCTGGGCTATTGTCTGCATTTGTAGCTGGGCAATTGACGGCATTCGTTGACTTCACGTCGACAATATCCTAGCCCTGCGCGAGCTTTATGTAAACATGGACAAGCATGTCGAATATGAGCGTCTACGAGCTGAGGCGCCTAGCCAGATGACCTGGCAGAAGTACTGAGGCGGGCCAGTACACCTACACTTGGTCAGGCGTGTCTTCGAGTGGATTATCAGCCATACTGACTTGCTGAGGAGGTTCATCCCGAGGCGAAACTCCCAGTCTTCTCTACTTCGACCCAAGGAGGCATCTCCAGCATACGTCTAGGAGAGACATCCTAAGGTAGAGCCCAGGCCCCCTGGCGAATTTCTCGTGCTCTTTGTTGACGACAAGGGCTCTCATATATATTTTAATGAAATAGCCCAGTCAAGGAGATGCACTTGCCAAATTAGAGCGGTTTTTGACTATGCGACGGGCTTTGTGGAGTTTAAGAAGGCCGATGCCGCTCAGCTTGCCATTATTTCTCCAAACGCTGTCAATGTTGAACTGATGACAGCTATCAGGGCAAGGGGGAAGATGCCGTTACTGTCGCGGTCCCACTGGGGCTTCCGGCCCGGGCTTTACCTGAGACGCGCAGCGGCTTAACGTCATGTTCACGAGGCAGAGATGCGGTCCCGCTGATAAGCCCAACTTCAAGAACAAGCTCATGGTTGTGGGCTACGATGGGCATGAAACCTGGGTTAGAGGCACCTTTCTCCTGAACTTGTACAGAAACCTGTACGAAACCAGTCGAGCAGCCCAGGCTCAAAGCGCTATCTAGTTGAGATGAAAAACCGAGATAGCTGTTTCGAGCCTTTTCAATGTAAATAGTTCAATGCAAGCATGGATTCTTCCAGGACTTTATAACACCCCCTCCTTTGTGTTTCGGCCCGAGTTGAAAACTGACGCCATCATGACAATGTGCCGAGGGGAAAGAGATGAAGAAGATCCGGGAAATCTGGAAAATTCAGTTTCGTTCACAATGGTCAGAAGACATTGCCAGTACATATAATACATTAAACCGTTGAACGATCAGTCCCAATATCCCTCTGAGCATAAATTCGTTCCAAAAGACCACGATGACCACCATAACGCCAGCCGCTTGTTCCATATCAAAAGTATAATTCGAAGACTGTGAATTTCATAACAAATTCAATCAAGCGGAAACCCGAATTACGGCGTGGGCTGTACGGGTTCAGCTGGCTCTTGGACATGACTGTCTTCTGGTTTCCTTCCATAAACAACAAAACTGACGAGAAGGGAAACAAGTTAGAAACTGAGGCGCCTCAAATCTTCTAGAAAAGATCACACTCACTAGGGGACGTAGCTGTGCATGTTCCGATCAAGCACCTCTTGCCTCGCCTTGGCAAGCAACACCTCGAGATAAACCGGATCTCCACCAAGAATTTCCGTATATCCACGCGCAAAAACATTCGATATGGTCTCGCGGAAATGCAGCAGCTCGAAAGCGCCGACCTTTTTCAGCCGCGGATTCTTCGGCCAAGGATTCGTCGGAATCTTGTACATCTTCTCCACGACGTCGACGAAGCCGGCGTCGACGAGCTGCTGCTTCCACTGGGGCAGCTCGCGGCCCGAGACGCCGACTTTCTCGGACATGTCAAAGTAGATCTTCCCTAGCTCGACGTAGGCGAGGTCCGGGGGCAGAGTGTCGTCGTCGGAGCGGAACTCTGGGTACGAGCCTGCTAGCTGAAGGTATCCGCCGGGCTTGAGCGCTGTGTAGGCCTGCCCGATGAGGCGGGGCCAGTCGCGAATGGCGAGGATGAGTTCGCGACCGTGGATGAAGTCGAAGCTGTTCTGGTCCCAGAGCCAATCTGCCTCTGCGTCGTCGACTTCGAAGTGGAGATTCGGGGGCACGAAGGTCGGTTGGACGGGCGCTATGTCGAAGCCGATGACGGTGGCAGCAGGGAACTTGTCGGCCATGTCCATGGCCCAGATCCCGGTGCCGGTGCCGATGTCGAGGATATTTTGGGGGTCGTCGCTGATTGGGGCGAGGTACAGCTCGTCGTCCATGAGGAGCGTGAACTTGCAGTGCTGCATGTCGTTTCGGTCCATCTACGCGCAGAGGGAGTTGGACAGGATATCCTCACACACACATAATTTCATTGGTGTCCCGGAGAAGATGCGTACCTCTGCCTCGTCGACCGGGGTCCACGACTTGTGGATTCCGTAGGCCGCGTAAACCCGTCCATTTTCTATGACGCCTCTTCGAATATCGGATGCGATGGAAGTCACGTAGCTGCTCGATGTCGATTCCGAAAATCCCTCGTCGTCTTGGCTGTAATCCGGCTCGATGTCCGCGGTCGCATCCTCGGTTTCTGGTGGGCTTCTTTCGTCCTCCACGCGTTCTGAAGGTGACGGCGGCATATTCGGAAACTGAAACACGTTCGAGGAGAGAGTCGGACTGTGATTAATACCAGGAGTCTGGTGTTCGTAGGGCAGTCAACGGATAGATTGAATATAGTTCTAGTTGGGATTAACCCCCTGCCCTGGCTCCAATGCTAGTGATGTCTGCAGATCGTCGCACTGGAAAAAGTAACCTTGCAAGCAGGTGGGGAGGAAACGTGGCCAGGCCAGTGCGTTGCCAGACAACGAAGACAACGAACCACGGGCTTGGGTCAAGGTTCTTAATGTGCACAATCTTCAATCCATAAAGAATTTAATAAAGTTACGTAAGGGGCTGATTTCCGTCGGAAATGAGCTCATGCAACGAACGTCGGTTGGTCTATCCCGTGTTCCAAAGTCGTTGGCGTCCCCAGTTCGGAATAGCGTGCTGAGGGGGCAGACCAGGATCGGGACGAGACCCGTCGAGTAGTGTACTTCGTTGTGTAATACTTCGTACGTACACTAGTGGAGTTGTCATCTTCCATGTCGGACTCCTGGTCAAGTCCGAGGACAGTTGCTCATCCAGTCCTGTGTTCTCTCTATCTTTCTTCCCGAAATCTTGCTTCAGCTTGTAAACTCAATTGACTCCCGCCATATCGCCTCGTTCCGTCTCGCACCGCGTCGATCTCAATGTCTCTCCCTACACCCGAAGAGGTCCAAGCCCTTGTGGCCGACCTTTCAACGGCTGCCCAGGCCTATAGCACCACCCCAGATCTAGAGGGCTACATGTCCCGCGTTCAGCTAATCGCCAAGGCGAGACAGCTCAGTCGAGCTCTGACTACTCCTGACCAAGCTCCCAACTACCACGGCTTAAACGTTTGTCAAGAATTCATTTAGTTCGGGGATATGAATTGTTCTGGGGATTTGGGCTGATTGGACGGCGTTCCGGGAGGGCGAACAGATGGCGGAACTCATTGCGATCCGAACATTTATGAAGCACAAGGTTCTCGACGCGATCCCAGCCACGGGAAGCATATCGCTTGAAGCTCTTTCCCAGGCTACCGGCGTCCAGGATTCTTTACTCGGTGTGTTGTTATTCTTTTTGGAAAAGGAAAACGGCCATACATTGAAACCTCCAATCTAACGCCCAATGGGGACAACAATAGAGCGCATGGGACGTGTTCTAGGTAAATGCTAACTATATTTTCTTTTCTTTTTTTCCACGTGGCTCAAGCTTTGCCGTTACCAGTCTGTTGGGGAGGGTAAGGTTGGTCCGTTGGAGCTATTGTCACTGACCGTTCCCTTTCGATAAGTTGCTGCTGGGTTCCTCGACCAGACCCAGCCGGACGGAGGCGAATACAAACACACTAAGTTTTCCCAAGCCTACATCACCACCAATCCCTCTCCCGGTCACTTGTTCCTGGCCATGTAAGCAGCAACCACCGCATACATCATCTATTCCAGAAGAAACAAACCTTGAACTAATGCCTTCTCTTTCTCATCTTCCCGTCAGGTATGACGAGTGGTTCCGAAACATGCACAGCTTCGACGAGTACCTTCTAAAGTACGGTCTCCACGAACCAAACGACCCGCTCCGAAACCCCTACACGCGGACCCATAACCAAGAAGGCACACCAGTATGGGCCATCATGGCCCAGGATCCAGAGAAGATCCAAGCGTTCCAGACCGGCATGGCGGGAATTGACGTGGCCATCCCCGTCGTGGGCCACTTCGATTTTAGCACCCTCAAGAATACCCCCGAGGAGAACGAGAAGGGCGTCGTCGAGCTGGTGGACGTCGGTGGCGGACACGGCGTAGTGCTCAACACAATTTTACATACGCACCCGGAGCTGACGCCTAAGAACTGCGCGCTGCAAGATCGCCCAGACGTCGTCGAGATGGCCAAGGCTAACGCCGTGCTTCCCGCGGATGTTCAGCTCGTGCCGCATGATTTCATGACCGAACAGCCAATCAAGGGAGCGAAATCGTACTTTATGCGCATGATCCTTCATGACTACTCCGACGAGGTTGGTATCGAGATATTAAAGAACCTTGCCAAGGCCATGTCGAAGGATTCTCGAGTTCTCATTTGTGAAATGGTCTTGCCCTCGAGGGTGGGAGAGGCGGACTTTGCTTCGGCTGTGCTGGATCAGGCCGTTATGACTATGGGCGGGAAGGAGAGGACGGAGGACGGTTTCAGGCGTATGCTGGAGGCTGCTGGACTTAGGCTAGTGGACGTCTGGAGGGTTCCTGGCGTTCCTGGCGCGTGTGTTGAGGGGAGACTCAAGGAGTGAGGTTGTATATGTGCAGGCAGGCGTGTTTTCGGCGGCGCAGTCGGGCTAAACTTGTTGGTTTGAATACTATACCGTGTGCGTAGCTCGTCCTTAGATTCTAGGTTCTGATGAATATGTACTCGCTTGGTATCCATCGCCTTCCGTTGGGTTCGGTCTACATCTTACCCGAGTTGCTACAACTGCATGGGAACAATGGAGATGAATGGAGAAATCTAGCCTTCCGCGTTCTTCCTTCTATGAAATCGCACCGCAAGCTCGCCAGTTGTTTCCAAACGCGTCGCTCGGGATATTCCAAGTGTTACCAAGAACGTTAGGGTCACCATGAACAGCATCACCCAATTCACGTCAATGAGGACACTATAGGATCAATATGATATATTTTCATGCTGAATATGGGCTTTTCTCCCTCAACTTAGGGCCGTATTTCCAAAATAGAAATGGTGCCGGCGTTAAAGCCGCCGCTATGCAACCCAATAGCGTCAAAGTCCAATGAACGCCGATTCCCTGATACATCGGCCTCGCGGCAACCACCATTGTACCCGATATTAGATATCGCACCATCGTGATGCTCGCGAGCGCAATAGCAGAATGCTCCCGATAACTATCGATTATATACTCGTAGGTGCTAACATAGATGCTCGTCAAGACGATACCGAACACGAAGCAAGCCGTCAGGCCGGACCAGATCGAGACGCTCGGGTAGTTGCTCCAACCAAGCCAGAAGAGCGAAATAGGCAGCAGAGGAGCCGTCACGACGGCCGGCCACAGTCTGTACTCGGGTTCGAGCAAGGATCTACGCACATGGTCCGTGTGCCTGCGTGCCAGCTTGTACAAGACGGGTGAAAAGAATAGAAATGCCGTCGAACCCGCCGCGACAGCTGCGAAGCAGGAGCCTGTGAGCCCGGTGGACAATTGGTAGGTCTCTTTGAAGATGTAGTCGAAGCCGGACTGAAAGGTGAAGAGAAGGATGTAAAGTAGGACGAGGTAGCTCCCTAGGACTATGATTGCCGGTTCGCTTCTGAAGAAAACGAGTGGCAGCGGGAGATGTCGTTTGAGGGTTTTGAAATAGCCTTTCGACTTGGCATGCTCGGAAGTGTACCTCACGTCTCCGGTGGCATGGCGAAGTTCCCTTGCTTTCCAGTCTAGGAGAAGCGGGAGGTATGTTTCCGGCAGGAATAGCAGCGCAATTATGAAGCCGAAGCTCGATATGATGAGGGTAATCCACTCGGTCCAGCGCCAACCTAACTGCGGGTTTGAGACTATCCAACCGCCCGCCACGGGAGCTAGAACAGGAGCTATGAGACCGAAGGCACGTTAGTCAATTTGCTTTGATTTTCAAGTTGCTTTTTTCTTTTCCCCTTAATCCGTTGGCGGAGTGGTAAAGAAGGGGGTACTCTTACAAGCCACATTTGCCCATGCTATCTTGGGAAATACCCATGCCCTCTTCACAGGATAGAACTGATCCCTCACACTTGCGCCGTTAATGCTCAGCGTGGCGCTGGCAAAGAGACCGACAAAATACCGACATGACAACTGGCCCCCGAACGTAGGCGTCAAAGCAGATCCCAGAACGAACCACAGATAGCAAAATGTTGACCCAAGGTACGTCGGGTTCCTCCCAAAGGTTTCCGAAAACGGACCGGCGAACAATGCCCCGCTGCCGACGCCGAGCAGGTACATGGCGGTCGATAGATTCTCGGCGACTTTGCTAACGTGGAATTCTCGGCTAGCCTGCGCGTTCGCCATCGAGTCGGCCGCACCAGCCCAGCCCTGGACAAAGATCAGGAGCGAGAGGATGAATATGTTCTTGCATCTTGCCACCAGGGACCAGTTGCGCGGATCGAGGGGGTCTTCCTTGCCAGAAGCCCGCACTATTATCACGTCGCTCTCGTCCTTCTCGTCTGGACTACTGCCCGTGGCATTTGTTTCCTCTTGTCTTTCTAGGTCGGTCGGCGGTCGATCGTGCGTCGATCGGGACGGAGATCTGGCATTCTCTAGTGAGGGATGTGTGTTGTGGTCGGGGCCTGGTATAGGCAGAGCTATTCTCCCAGACTTTTCTTGGGTCTCTGCCCTCTGTAGGAGCTCATCTCGGACAATTCGGCGGATATGTCGACGCTGCACGTAGGACCACATACTAGGGGGAGATAGCCGGAGAGGGAAAAGGGCCGTGGACTTCGCAGGAGAGAATCAGGAACATGGAAGAACCCGAAGTCCCTTCGAATGAGCCGTATTTAACAAATGGGGCCTAACTTCTAAGACAGCTTGAATCGTCAGATTTCCGGATCATGACCCGAGGAGATTTTTTGCTCCCTAACGCCGAAGGAGTCAGGACAATAGGGCCGGAGCACGCGACCTCTTACCCTTTACAATTCCCTCGGGTCCAGGGCACGAGACGGATCCTGAAGCTCGTTCTTTTAATTGGCCATGCTAATCTTCCGACACTCCTGATTCATACTGAAATCATCAGTCGTGGCGACAAGCATTTTCCAGATGACGACATGGTTTCGTCGGTGGCAGACTGGTGGGCGAATTTAAAGAAGCTGCTAAGCACGAGGTAGTGGCCAGACTGGAATAGACAGAAAGTGTACTTAGCCCCCGGCCCCCCATTAGCGACTATTTCAGGAGCTATTAATACGAATTGGGCAGTTCAGAGGTCGAACTATACGACAGCACGCCTGTGTAATCAAGCCTCAAGGCTCGTACTTGAGCGAATGTGGGGACTCGGTTGGCTCGTTCTCAGCTAGTAGATGTCCTGAGGCTTGATCAGAAATATGGATCGAGTTTAGAAATACATTCGGAGGTAGAAAAGCCCTGAGACAGAGGGAGATGTGGCACAATTCGGCAGCAAGAATCAAAGAATCAGAGATCGCATTGGTCCTGTATGGATATATACATGGATCCTAATGCGTATATTCGGAAATCTCAATTAACTCATGATTATTTCTTGACAAGAACGCAAACTTTCAGCATCCGCATCTTTTGCTGTCAGATAGCTCAGCCGTAAGTGGGTCAACCCTGACAATCATCATCCTCTTCGACATCGTCCTCCTCGCTGTCCTCGTTATTGTCCTCACTATCCTCTACGTCAAAGACGAAACCGTCTTTAAACAGTAAAGACGTCGATGGCCTACTGGCCAAGCAAGATGCGGCGATGACATTGGCCTCAACTTCGTCCCAGTGCTCGTCGGAATCGGCGTCGTCCAGGTCCATAAAGGGCGAGCGCTCGGCAAAGTTCTTGGCATCCTTCTTTGAGAGGTGGCCGATCCGCAGGGTCGAGGTTCGGAGGGACTCCCGGGGCGAAGCCCACGCGTGCTGCAGCATTTCTTTGAAGCGGTCTTCCCACCAACCAGGAACTTCGTTCCTCTCCCTCCGCAAGATGCTCATACAAAGCGCAAAGTAGAGATAGCAGCGCGACGGTCGAAATTCGTTACGGAACTCCAGGCGGCGACCGTCGAGCTTACCGCCCAAGGCGTGCTTAACAAAGCCATTCTGCTCGAGGGTCTTGTCTAGCAAGACTACCTTGAATGCCCCCCTTCCTCGGGGACAATAACCAATCTGCCTTTGTCGAGCCATGTCTCGAATATATAGTTCATGGGAATACCGTTTGCTGGCGACATGAGGTGGCCATCTTTAGAGACTGGAGTGCCGAAGACATCAAATGCTGTGCAGCGATTTCTCCCACATTGTACCTGACAATATGGGCAGCACGGATGACAAGACTCTGGAACCGTTGGCCGGAAACAACGCACCACCCGGACTCCTCTCCCTTGCCCGCATTGTACAGGCCTAGTACTACTTTCCTAAACCGTTCCTCGTCCTTCGGCGTCCTGCTTTTAAAAAGGTCCAAGGTCGCATAGGCGGGTGACCTATAGCGGGCGGGAAGGCCGTCGATGTACATCCAGTCGTCGGTATGGACTGTCTTCGTCCGTAACTCAGCGTCTTGCATCCGGCCTACTATCTGTCTGGGCGATGTTTGGAGGACTGCAATGTCTCCCTGGGTGTGGGCAACGAGTCTGGATAGTCGTTTAACCTCTTTGGCGAGAAGGAGTTTGGGAATGTCAAGTTCGTTAACGTGCCGCTTGGTGCGGATCACTTTGAGGGCGCCATTCCACGCCTCCAGAAGAGCGATCCTCACTTCAAGAGCAGTCGAGTTGTCCTCGCTTCGATATCTTTGGGTTTGAGCCTTCTCCCATCCGCCCTTCTTCCTGTGGAGATTTCGGAAAAGGCTCTCTTTGCAAATGTGACGTTCTTGTCGAGCACGCGGATCTGTTCCGCGGCGTCTTTTGGGAGCCTCATGATGATTTTATTTTTGAGAGTCCGTTCGTTGAGGATGCCTCGAGGTTCAGGAGCGGTAGACATTTTCTTCGGCATTTTCGTGTACACAGTACACCAACTGGCGAAAATTCCAGAAGGATAAGATTTCTGGTTGGTGAGATATATAGCAATAAGAGACCCAGAGTCGAGACAGAGAGGATGTTGGTTGATGAACTCGATGGATGGACGATGGAAATGGAAACGGATATGTGAGGAGGTAACGGTTACGGAATACACTTCCCCTTTTTGGCCGCGTTTCGTGTCCCAGAGCTTTTTCTAGGGAGGCAAGAACAAGTCTAGAAGGTATCACGTGCAAATTAACGGATGACTTCTTGTGATTGAAACTGCATGTAATATTTTTTGGACACCGTTTCTCGCTAACGGAAAGAGCTCACTCACATCCATCAATATTGTCCCTCCACCATGATTCACGACCGAAATGTATGATCGAATTTGATAATTTCCCATGGCAGGAAGCAAGGAACCGAGATCCTTCCTCTAACGGTCTATTCATCCTGTACTCACCACTTCCCTCCACGTTCATTACAAGTACGATCCTGGGGGCATTTAACAATGCCTCCATCATCACCCCTACATCATCGCCGCAACGTCACCAAACATCGAAAACGGCCATCCATTCGAAGATGGATAGCTTCTATCAGACTTCTATCCCTTCGGTAACATACTCGAGGACTTTGAGGATTCTCGAGTATGAGTGGCTGCTGTGGTAAGTGCCCAAGACCGATAGAAGGCGGCCTCGCTGAATTATGCTAATTTTCAACGCACAATACCTCAGGAGTCAGGACCCGCAGGAGCGCTTGAGCATCTACCCAAATATCAAGCTGCTACTCCACGGAAACCCGTGCGGCGAGCAGAAGATAGTGCTCAGCGAGGACCTTCTCAACCACCTCAAGAATACAGGCATCGTCAAGACGTTCCGTTCCTCTCACACGTCACGAGTATAGTCCAGACGGCCAAGCGACGCGACGCACTTGATCATATTTGAATGTTCTATTTTGCCATGGTGGAAATAAAGCTCGATTTATCCTCGACAATAGTGATACGGCGAGAGGGCTCACTCTCTGCCAAATTAGGGAAGCCATTGAGCCTGGCTGTTGAGTCACTCTTCTGACTCCCGATCCCATCGAGTTTTTCTCTGGCAGATTCTGCCCAGAACCAGAAGAAGGCACTAGAGAAGCAGCAAGCGAAAATCGAGGAGCTCGAGGCACGGGACGAGGCACTGAGACAAGAAGTCGCAGAGCTGAAGGAGGAATCGAACGATGGTGGCTAGATCGCACGAGAGCTACACCCCCGAGCCCACGCGCTTCACCATTTTCAACAGCTGCGGGCCCTGGCTCGCTGTCAATCTCCTGAGTTCAGTCAGGAAGTCTCGGCCACTTTAGTGGACCCTTCTTCATATGGACACTCAGTGAATATCGAGGAGGAGTGATCGCGGCCAGCCTCGCCAATGGCCCTGACGAACAAACGAAGGGAAACCGTTATCCGACCTCCAAATGTAGCTACCGGGCAAACAATGAAGCCTGATGCAATTGGCCGATATTTCGCCTCAGGCCAGGTTCGATATCATGAAAACCCTGAAACCTGTTCGTGCAACTGCCTCGAGGCCGGGAGCGAAGACTCCCCCTATCTCTGCTGGTGGTGAGCAGATGATTGGATCGTCAGGGCCACCTAGGATGACAACCGCCATTCGGGAGATACAGGAGCAAAAAAAGTTCAAGACCGCGCACACAACGAGCGGAATTGGGGACGGTGGCCATTTCAGTGTATCGAGATTCTGCTCGATCCTACAACGACTTCCGCCGCCCCAGCCTTGGCATTTGCGGTACGTCAGAGCATGGTTTTTTATTTAGCGCTCAGGACGATCAATGGGACAACTCGTCGACGGGCCTGGCATCCCTCCAGGGTCGAGCGAGAGCCTTTTTAGTCTGGAAGAGAAAACACACGGGTTTCATGTATTATTAGTTTAACTAATGTGCTGATGCTGTTCGGTTGCCAGGTTCGGCCCACAACAAGGAAAAAAAAAAAAAAAAAAAAAAAAAAAAAAAAAAAAAAAAAAAAAAAAAAAAAAA